>LUCG01032238.1:0-12386 GCA_001633085.1 Carthamus tinctorius | reverse complement strand
TATATATATAAATTATTTGAGAAATTACGTTTTATTTTAAATCAATTCAATAGTCTTTTTAGAAAAAAATGTCGTTACCGCGCAACGCGCGGGTCCGACACTAGTGTTATGAGTTTGAAGATCCATTATCGATCCAAGCTCTTTCAATTTCGTGACCAATTAACCTTGAATTTTATACATAAAGTTCAACAGTTTATGTACGAGTTATTATGATCGGATAATTGATATATACTTCGTGCTGCAACGTGTGCAAGTACGTATTTAGTATACGATTAAAGAAAAAATATATACATTTTGTAAATATATGTTGTGGTAGTCGGATGTTTGACTTTTCAAAAGAAAAAAAAATGTGTTTGAAAATATAAATACTTAAAATTAAAATTAAAATCTAATTCATATTTATTTTATTGATTGAAAAAGCATGAAAAATATGATTTTATGACAAATGATATTTGTCTTTGTGTTTTTGGGGGTGTCCCACCGTCAGTTATGCTTAAATTATTGTATTTGGTGGTTGGCGTTAATAAATACTGCAAAATTTAGTTGAATGAAAGTTTTAAATGATTTTCTCCTGTTGTGGTGGATTGGTTATCATTTTGGGGTTCATAGCATCTTAACTGAGTTCGAGTCTTTCCATGCATAGCCTGAAGATATTTAAGTGGAACCATGTTTAACTCCAAAATTACCGAAAATTAGTCGGACTTTGACCTGGACATCCTTTCAAAAAAAAGTTTTAAATGATTGTTAAAATATTTATATAAATAAGTTAGATTGGGAAAAAAAATAGCTAAGGGTTGTGGCCTAGGGGGATGGAGTGGAGACCCCGCAGGCAGGGAAAGGAGTAAAAGGGGCTGGCAGTGAACACCGTCGGTCGGCCTCAACATTTTCAACCCCGTCGGGGTAGTCACCTCGTGGGTAGGGCTGTAAACGAACCGAACGTTCAGTGAATCGTTCGACGGAAAGTTCATTTATTTATTAAATAAACGAACATGAACAGTTTTTTTTGTTCGTTTAGTTAAAAGAACGAACATGAACAAGGTTGTCGTTTGTTCATTTACGTTCGTGCACGTTCGTTCATTTATGTTTGTTTATGTTCGTTCGTTTACGTCCGTTTATATATCATGAGTAATAACATTAATGATTAATATATAAATATAATCTTTTATTTAAGTTTTTAAGATTTATCTAAATTTAGTTTGGATTTAATTACCCTTTCAAATTCAAATTTAAATTTGATGTACCTTATTATCTAATTCTATTTTTACATTTGTTTTATTTACGTTTCCCACCTAAAAAATCACCGCTCCTAAAATTTCATCTCCCCCTAAAAAGTAAAAACAGTAAAAAAAGTAAAGCCCTAAATCCGAAATCATGGATGTTAACTCAACGCTTTTGTTTATGTTAGGTTAGGCTTGTTCGTTTATGTTTGTTTATATTCGTTTAGATTTGTTCGTTTATGTTCGTTTAACATCTTAACAAACGAACATAAACGAACACGAACACACCTAATTCCTAAACAAACGAACACGAACACAAAAAGTTGTGTTCGTTTACCTTTCGTGTGCGTTCGTTAGTGCGGTTAAGTTAAATGAACGAACATGAACAAGCCTCCGTTCTGGTTCGTTTACAACTCTACCCGTGGGGGAATCCCCTTTTTTTTGACCTCTCTATCTTTTGTGTTTATCTCTCTCATCATTTTTTTCTTCTTTTTTTAAATGGTTAGTGGGGTGCAGATATAGAATGACGAATACTACATGGATTTCGTAGGGGTAAAATGGTGACCTCCTGAGAAGTAATACCAGGATGCGTGACCTCCTAAGAAGTCCTTGTCAAGTCACCAGAAACAAAGGTTTGAGCTAGTAGGGCAAAGCGAACAATATCTTGTCGTGGTAGGCGAAGTGTTACAGTCCATTCCTAAATTCGATTGCAAATTTGCAATCTCTTCTCCCTATATTTTTCATTTAAAGATCCAGGTCGTCAGAAAGAAAGTCGTGAGCCAACGGAGCAAACCAGACAATATTATGTCGTGGTAGGCAGGTTGTTACAATATTAAATTCGATTGCAAATTTGCAATCTCTTCTCCCTGTAATTTTTATTTAAAGATCCAAGTCGCCAGAAACAAAGTCGTGAGGCAGTAGGACAAATAGGACAATATTGTGTCGTGGTAAGTGGGGTGTTACAGTCCATTCCTAAATTCGATTGCAAATTTGTAATCTCTTCTTCCTATATTTTTCTTTTAAAGATTGAACTTTCCTGGTCGGTTGGTCTTGTTCATATTTACTTTTTCGATAATTAATTTTTGATTGCAACACCAAGCACAACTCTGTGTAATAATCTTTCACTTTCTTATTTTATATTTTACTCTTTCTTGTTTGATGAATAGCCTTAATTGCAATTTCCCTGACTTCATTTACCGTAATACTGATCGTGCTTATTCACATTAGTATACCCCCTTTTTTATAACAATTCAAAAATGTTGCGGAGTTGAGGGAGAAATTGGCCCTATATTTGATTTAGGATTTCTTGAGAACTCTAGATTACCAATAACTGGTAAATTCTGATATATTAATCTTTCAATTTACCGAATTATTAGAGAGAAAGTTGATGTGAAGAGTTTTGATTCGAACAATGTTAGAAATATGAGTCTATTTAAGTGAAATTTGTTGTTACTTTGTTATTTTAAAACATTTTCTTTATTTTTAATTTATAAAACTTTTGATATAATATGAGTCTTAAGTGAAATTTGTTGTTACTTTATTATTTTAAAACATTTTCTTTATTTTTAATTTATAAAACTTTTGATATAATTTAAGATATGAACTTTAATATTTTATCTTGATATAATTGAAACAAGGCCTCATCTAAATAATATGGTTTTATTTTGTCTTGGTACCATTTTCATTCTTACAAAGTTCTTGTCTTATTTCTTAGAACAAACAACAAAACACCATATATTTTTATAAATAAAGGAGGTACTAAAGGTACATTTATCGCATTTATAAAGCAAATAAATTTGAATTTAATATCTTTGGACCACTACCATGAAGACATGATGAATATCTCATCATTGTAGAGATGAAATGGAATGGTGATTTTCCCCGACCCGCTCCTTCTTTTTACCCCGTCCTTTGTCCCGTCTAATTGTCGATGGGTTCTAAGAGAGAGAATTTCTATCAAGTATGAGAACGTCTTGGATACCTGTTTAATAAATAATAATAAAATTTTAATATATACATATATATTTAAAAGAACATGATAACTAACAATATATATTCAAACGACAACAATATATATTTAAAAGAACACGATAACTAACAATCGTATATGATTCGTGTACAAAATCATATATGATTCACGCGACTTTACAGGTCGTGGCTAATATGATTTCGTTAGTTTTCATGATATGGTTAGATTTAAGAGAATACCTCAAAAAAAGGGAAAATCAAGGAACACCATCGTAGCCCTTCAACTGGACCATATGTGTATAGAAACTAAAAAACAACTTAACTTACTGCTATGCATAAGTGCATACGGTTTAAATGGAGAGCTATGAGTTGTTCCTCAGTTTTCCATTTTTTTGAGATTTTCCCATAAACCAAATATATATAGGGTTGGGCTTGGGTGAGAAGTGCCAAATATGGTTAAAGGCATAAGAAATTGTTATCAGCTCTTGGATGAGAATTGGACGGACATTAGGACGAGATGCACGTAGATAAGATACACCGGGTCAATTCCCTCTGAAGACTGAAGCCACAATTCATGGGAGGGTTACGAAGACAACGGTTTAAAAGCAGTTGTCACACTTCACACAAAAAGAGACATTTCTCACATGATCTCATGTACGGTTTGCTTCGGGTGAGAAGTTGATTTTTTCGTGAGAAACATGAGAAGTTGTTGTCAAACGTTGGATAGGAAATGAATATACATTACAATGAAATGCACCGAGATGCATCAAATCGATTCCTTTCTAAAGCGCAATTCGTTGAATGACATGATATTAAAAATGTTTAAACGAAAACGCCGACTATTTAATAAAACAAGAAAAACTTTGCACATGTACAAAATCACATGTGATTTTGTACTGATGGAAAACACTGAACGTGGGCGACTTGCCACGCGACTTAAAGTCTTCTGAATCACATATGATTTTGTACATCGACAAAGTTTTTTTTTTGTTTTTTTAAAGAGTTAGCGTTATCGTATGAACCTGTCTATGTATATATACCTCGAATTACACTTGTTTTTTTCCATCTCCATGAATTCGTTATTCAATATTCAGCTTTGAAAACCTTTTTGTTAAAGGCATTTATGTATTTGTTATGTTGTTTCATAAATAACGATTCATACAATTAATGTCATATATTTCAATTCACCGATGTTTTAAACCGATTAAAATATAGGTTTTGTGTGTGTGTATAAAACGATGTTTTTCAAACTATTATGAATTATATCAAATTACTCATTCAGTTTTGAATATTATTATATATTTATATATGTTTTTGTGTTCAGATGTCGATCCGGTTTGAATGGTTTAACCCCTTAAAGGCTCAAACTACAATGACGGTTTAGAAAAACATTCAAACCAAACGATATGGCAACAAGTTACTAAATCAATCAAAGCGAACCACAAAAAAGGCTAGTCTAACCTGTTGTTTTTTAGGCAATCTGGATTTTGGCCTATTATGGGTTTAAACTATAAAAATAAATTATATCTCAAAAATGAAACTTATACCAAAATAACATTATTAAAAAAAAATACTACATCGAATTATAAAAGGAATGTTTATCTTTGGAAACTAAAAAAACATTAAGCAACTTGAAAAAAAGAAGAGAGTTAAAATTCAACAACAATAATCGAATTTTTGGACAAACATGGAGCAAGTCGAAGTTTTGAAGATGCTTTTAATTCTAAGATTTTCATTTATGATAGATTTCAGAATTTTATCGATTTAGGCAACGCAAATAACTGAAAAATGGAAGTTAAAATCTTAATGTCTTCGATGGATTTTTTTTAAAACAAAATTAAGCCCACAACATGAAAATTATATGTAGTTAATACACATATATTTCGACAGTTAGTCCGTTTCAAGCCGTAGATCGGATTTGATCGAGTGATTTGACTATTTTCAGGCCAAATGAGACTGTTAAACTTTTCAAACAGCTCAAAAAAACTTGGTTTTACTTGTTTCAACCAATTTGAACGGTTCTACAGTTTTGTGGACACCCCTAACGTGTTTTATGTATATGAAAGTTGTTTGAAAAACTTTATAATTAAACTATTTAATTACCTATTTGGTTTATCATTTATAACTATTATATAACATATAAAATCATCTAACGACTTATTTAGAACTAATTGTCTAGTTTTGTTGTACCAAAATTTATTTACCAAAGACAACATGAGGAGTTTGAACTTGGCCCATCATTTTCCGGGCCCATCTTTAGAAAATCTAAGTTAAGTAGGCTTTTGGTTAATAGTAATGTTATTCACAATTGAGGTAGCCCAAGTATTAGGTTAATACCTAACGAGTCGAGTATTAGGTTAATCGAGCTAAGCTCAAAAAATAATATTGGACTCGAGCTTGATTAACTTTTTTAATGTAGGGCTCGAGCTCGAATATTTTTTAAGTTATCGGGCTTAAGCTCGAAGCTCGTTTATGAGTTTGAACTAGCGATCGATTAACTTGTTTATCAACTTTAGCTCGATAATTTTTATATTTTTATACTAATATTAATGAATGTATGAACATGTTTGACTCGAAAAAAAAATATGCCCGAATGGCCCGGCTCGGCTCGGCTCGACTTGAAAATTTAATCAAGTTTTCGAACGAGTCGAGTCGAACATTGGTGGTATAAAGCTCGGCTCGTTAAGTTAAATGAGTTCTGTTTTGTGTTCGAGATCGACTAGAGCTCGAGTATTATTAAGCTCGAGCTCGAGTTTGAGTAGCTCGTTAAAAGTTCGACTCGCTAACACCTCTAAGCCGAGTATCTAAAGTTTATACAATTGCGTCATTAGTTTTTATTTTCAATTTTTTAAAATATATTTATAGTTATATATTGCAAGTCAAATACATTAATATTTTTCTCCATTAATAAGACCTGGAACCTTAACATCTAAAAATGTAGGACTTTTCGAAAAGCCCTTTGGAAAAAAAATGTTGGTGAAGGGCATTTGTGAGGGATAGAGTTAGATGGTGTAAGGGTGCTTTGGTTTGGGATTGGCGTTGGATTAGAGAGAAACACGAGAGAGAAAAGGGGTGAGGTGGTGGGGCGGGTTGCCTCTCGGCTTCTGGAAACCGAAGGAGGGTTGGGATGATGGAACCCGAAGCAACCACCACGGTGTTACCGATCTTGTCGATGAACCCGATGGTGAACCCGATCCCATCGGATGAGGCATAGTGGATGGTCTAAGAGCTCATCTATGTAAGTCTTGTAATGCATCTATGATTTTTTCATGTTGTTTCTTCAAGGTCACTAAGATTGGTCGAAATACGCAGAAACTGATCCAAACACCCATAATTAACATTTTTTTTTAAAATATTTGTACAAAGTTGCTAGACTTATGGACCTATGTATCGAGCATATTGCTTAAATTTAAACCTTCATAAACAATACGGTTTTGATAATTATTAACGTATGTATAATATAAAGAAACATATATAGCTCTTTTTTCATATGTTAAACTTAAACTCACATTTTGTAGTCACAAGCATTGTTCTAAAAAACTCGCTACGCAGCCACCATGGCTTCAAGACTTGTATCTCATGCCACGTTAATCCCTACCGTGCAGTTATCCTAATGCGATATTTGATTTTTCTTTACGTTTTTAAGGTTTTATTTGCTAGTTTTTTTCATATATAACCTAATTTTAACTTGCTTATTACTATTAACTCATGAAATGACAGTACAAAACATAAGCCGTTATATACAATATTTTATAAGAACCAGAAATTTGACGCCGTAAGTCACGCCTTGAAAACGCCATGGCTTTGCCATGACTTCTTCTAAGGCTTGAGGCTTGGCCATGACACGCCTCACGCCATTTAGAACCTTGGTCACAAGAACAAAAAGAGGGACTAATTATGAGAAAATTCCGTTAAATGGGGGTATCAAATTCACTTTTCCAAACTTAGAGGAGGCAAAGTGTAAAATTATTATATCTGATTTTCCTTTTTCCGCTAGTAGATTAATAGCCGGTGAAAGCGAGCGTTTCTATTCAGTGCAATCAAAAACCCTACCACCTGAAACTCTCTCTCTCTCTCCACTTCTCCCCCAAATTTTTTCTAGGGTTTTATTATACCAATCCATCAATCAATCAAGCAAGCAATCATGTCTAATTTGGACATGTCTCTCGACGATATGATAAAGATGAACAAGAACAAGAAATCACGAGGCCCTGAAAACCCTAGATCCAGAGGTCGTAGTTCTGGCCATGGCCCATCTCGCCGTTTGCCCAATCGTGTCTCCAATAGGGCAGCACCCTACGCTGCTCAAAAGGTAAGGAATTCATGCCGAAGTTTGATTTATCGGTTCGATAACAGGTTTATGGTGTTTAGAAAGTGTGGATTCCTTGTAGCAGTACGCTTAAGTTTGTATGAATAGGGTTACTAGATCTCATAGAAACATGATTGAAAAATCCAGTACATAAATTAATGTTGGAAATTGACCTAAGTAGGAGTAGGTGGTTGATTTAATCTTTTTGATGCGTATAGAGAATTTGTCGTTAATTGCTCCCCACATGGTTTAATGCCTCTGTGTGCAGGAGTCAATAGCAATGTTTTAAAAACCGGGTTGAACCGGAACCGGTGAAGAGACCGGATGTGATCGGTTTTATGGCGTTTTAAGGACCGGAGTGAACTGGAGGGACTTTATTGATAAAATCGGTTGAACCGGCAAAAAAACCGGTTAACCCGGTTTAGAAAAAACTTATGTTTTTTGATTTTTTAATGTTTTGGATTGATGTAAAACTTATTGTAAGGTGTATTTTTAATGTTTTAACTTGCGGACATCAAATTCTTGGTTTATATATATATAGGGGCTCAATCAAATGCAAACCTTACAATTGTTGCACACCTTACAAAGTTACAAACCAATTTCAACAATCCATCTAATCTTAATGAATATATGGTTTCATAAATACATTGATAGTCTCCTATTATAAAGTGTTGATCATAATAAATGAACCTTCATTATTTCCATAAAATACACTAATTAATTGGTTTCTAAGGTGTGCACTAATTGCACTATATATATATATATGTGTGTGTGTGTGTGTGTGTGTAGGCTGGAAAACTGAAAATACATAAAAATTTCTTGAAACCGGTTGAACTGGAAACCGGTCATCACACCAGTTTAACTAAAAAATGGTCTTTAAAACATTGGTCAATAGTATTAACTCGTCAATAAATAGGTTGATTTCTATGGTTTTCTTTTCCAACATCCTACAGGTTGAAGCACCAGATACAACATGGGGACACGAGATGTTTGAAGGTCATGCTGCGGCACACCCTGCAAGATCAAACAGGGTATCGTCGGGAATAGAGACTGGCACGAAACTCCTCATAACTAACTTGGATTATGGTGTTTCCAACGAGGATATCAAGGTAATGTTTGTAGGATTTACTTGGGAGTTGGGAATATGTTGAGTCTTATGTCTTAACTAATGCATTATGATTAGAAAGCTTCTGTGTTATTCTATGTATGTGTATATATGCACCTGCCAAAAATTACAAGCTGAATTTTGCTGGTAGGATGTGTGTAACTTGTGTTACCGTGAACGGTAGACACTCTGGAACTGAACAAGCTGTTTAGATGCCGTTGGTGTTAGTTAAATACTCAATAGTTCTAAATTTACAATTGGTTTTGGTATTTGCACACAATATATGGCCTTTGTGCTTGGTCTCGGTCTCACTGGTAGTTTACTGAAATCTATTTAATTTCACCTAATAGTGAAGCTTTGAAGTACGTCGTTCTCTATTGATGGTGGTGCAAGTCAGCTTTTTCCATTGAAAGGGAATATAATGTAGTGTGCTTAAAATATTTCAATTTGGAAAGTGGGTTATATGTGCAACATAGCCTCTTATAGCTTAATACGGTACTCCCAAGTGTTCTAAACGATCTTGCTTTGGCTGCTTAGGAGTCTACCTATGCATAATTTCCCCCCACCATTTTTGATTAGTTAAGGTCGATTTGATTGGATACGTAGGAGTTCAGCATATGTCACCACTTACTACTGTGGTCATCAATGAGTCATTGAATTAAGCCTTTTAGAAAAAAATTAAGCATGGACTAGTTTCTTTTTGTTTGATTATTAGCATACTACGAGGTTTTTGGTCCCGCGTTGCAGGGAGATAAGATGTTATAAAAATATAACGACATAAATCAACAAAAAAACAGTTGAAATGTAACATAAATCGATAGGACAACTATGACTCAAACTGCGATTAACTTAGAAAAGAAAATCTCATGAGAAAATATAAAATTGAAATCGGGTTAACATAGTTTTCGGTGTGGTCAATATCTATGGTTAAGTATACAAATTAAAATTAGGATTAAGTCTTCGAAATAAAATAACGATTAAGTTTTCGAAATAAAATAACGATCAAGTCTTCGAAATTAAGACATGTTCTTTTAACAATTAAGTCTTTAAACATTATATAATGGCATGAATTGTAAATATTTAAAATGTTTTTTCGTAGTATATATTATATAAAAATCATAATGAAATCCAAAAATATTCAATATTGTACTCATTTGAAAGGTGTTGAATAGACAATTATTATGATGTAACTTGTTAAAAATAAAACGTATTTTTTAACGCATTTTAGTCAAAATACGATTATATGTGTTAATATAATAAAAATGTAAATTGAAATGTTGAAAACCAAAAGGTATAAACTAAATAATTACATAACTACAAGGGTATAAAATGTAAATTTTATAATAGTTTAATATAAAATTTGTAAAGATATGTGGATATTTAGCACCATATTTTTTTTTATTATTTATTATATTTTTATTCACTATTCCTTAGGAATAGTGAAAACAAAGTTGCTAAATGTATAGAGTTTTAATAAGTGGTTGTGAATAAAAGGGTTGTGGTTACTTTGGAACATGGCTGAGAAAAGTTGGAAACTTTTGGATGGAAAGTTTGCAAATTGGTAGTAGTTTTACTTGACAAGTTGAAAATTACTACCAATTTCTTTCATTCTTTATCGTACTGCCTTCTTTCTTAGCAAAGTATAGTCAACATTCATGTATACCCTGTTTACATTCATACCTGAAAATCCAAGGGAAGTGGAAGGCAATTGCAAGGAGAGGCATCCTGCGTCCTTTCTGTGATCTGAAGGGCTTGAAGAATGAAGATGAAAAATATGATGCAGAAGATGAGAATCTTCAGGATTGGTTTCTATTGAATGACTGAACATTAATGACACGTTGAGAAAGTGAATCGTGATTGCATGTTGGTGAAGTATGATTGGTGGTGCTGGTGCGGATCGTTCATCAATAGTGTTATGTTCTGAGAGGGAATTGGGAAGGTTTTTTGCTTGACATTTTTTTTAATTATTAGCTGAGCAATAGAGTGCTTGCTATGAACCCCTTTCTGATCTCCTTTACTATAGACTCTTCTAACTTCAGTTCTCTATTCAACTTCACCGTTGTAGGTTTTTCCACCGGTCCATGGCAATGTCAGCCTGTTTGTCTGCATCTAGTTTCAAATATGTGCTTGCACTGATTTTAGATTTAGAGTACTATATACAAAAATAAGATACTTGTATACCTAATTGAATGCTTCAATGTTCTTAGCAATATGGGAGCATTATGTTTGCAGAAGCTGGAAATTTTGCATCCTTATATTTGTAAAATTTCAGTTTGCTCTTTCTTGTTCATGGACAAAACCTGAGGACGTAAAGAATGCTAATATGATAGTTCTTTAGATAAATCAGAATTATTGGATTTAGATAGTCTGCTTATTAATATGTTAAAATTAAATTTCTGTTGCTCCTGTGGTTCATACTGAAAAATATCAAACAACATTTCTTTCATTTAGCATCAATTCTAAAAAGGATCTCCATATTTCTCTGCAAGGCTTGCTTGTTCAGTACTTCAAATTCATTTTAGTTAAACAACCCTTAAACTGCAATGTCCATGAACCCCTTTGATAACTGCGCTCTTCTCAATAAATCATCCTATTGGTAACTTGGCCAGGCTCCAGCCCTATCTTGGGCAAATTCCATCTGTCCCCAAACTGCCAGTCCCTGTGCAACAGTGAGTTGCTTAGAACATACAGCAATGAGAATGTGAGATAAACCACCAATCATTCCTAGCCAACTGTCTACAACTTAATTTACTTTTGTTCGCTGCTAAATCTACAACGTAATCTACTTTTGTTTGCTGCTATTAAATTAAATCAACCAACAGGCATGCAGTGTGTAGTATGGGTTATGGGTGCTTTGAATCAATCACTATATATATATATATATATATATATTATAAGTTCCTTCCTTAATGCTGAATGTTGATTAATAGATATCTATTCTAATCATTTCAACGATAATTGGTCATTATTTATGCTCGACTTCTGAACATGGACGAGAATTTACATCTAAATGTGATGGCTTTCTATTATGGTATATCAGAATGATTATTGTTGTTTTGGTTTGTCAGTTGGGGCCAAAGGCTCTATCCGTAAATGTTCTTGGCTTGCTACAATTTGTGCTTAAAGGTCTGATTTATGCAGGAGCTCTTCGCAGAGGTTGGTGACATAAAGCGAGCTACAATACACTACGATAGGAGTGGCAGATCAAAGGTACCTGATTTTGGGAATAATCTCTCAATCCTTCCAAGAAATTTTGTTGCTTGCAATAGTTACGGGAAGCGTCTTTTCTTAGGGAACAGCAGAAGTTGTCTTTTCACGGCGTAGAGATGCAGAAATGGCTATCAAGAGGTATGATAATGTGCAACTAGATGGTAAGCCTATGAAGATTGAATTGGTGGGAACAAACATGGGGAATGATGGCGTTGCTGCCTTGCCTACTAATGTCAATATGATGTATGGAAGCCAAAATGGTGCACCCAGAAGGTATTATCTTAAAACTTGCTGTAATCTGTATGTGCGCTTAATGTAAAATACATATCTATTTCGCTCTTGATCTGCATTTTCCTATTTCCAAGTCTTATCTTCTTTTTTTTATAATAATATATTCATCTTTTTACCATATGACAAAACAGAGGTGGAGTTATGGGGAGACTTAGAGGAGGAGGAGGAGGTGGTGGTGGTGGTGGTCGGACAATGAGAGGGGGAGGCGGTGGTGGTGGCGGAGGAGGAGGCGGCGGCGGCGGTGGTGGCAGAGGCAGGGGTAGGGGCAGAGGTGGGGAACGTGGTG
>LUCG01032233.1:0-14622 GCA_001633085.1 Carthamus tinctorius | reverse complement strand
TCTTTCTCCTTTCTCTTTATCTCTCTCTTCTTTTCTTTTTTGTTTCTTTTTTTTTATTAATTATTTAGATTGGTATGAGTGTAGTTGAATTGGTAAAGATTAGTAAAGTTTTGATAAAATAGTGGAAAGCTGATACCACGTTACCGTGACGACGGGTACCATCAGCTATCCACCCCACTAGGCCACTACGGCTTATGCACAGGCACAGCATAAAAGAAAAAGAAAAACACAACATTGTATATCGACATTTGAGCTTCATATCTCCATTTTCATCTTTCCGCAGAAAGCTCCGATTCCATAGCATGTTCCGTTTCACCACCTTCCTCCGATCTCATGGATTTCGCTACTCCACGTTATCCCCCATTAATGAAACTATTGCCAATCGGAAGCCCCAGTTGATGGTGGATTACCTTATGGATTCCCTCCGATTCTCCAAGCAAGACGCCATCTCCATCTCCACCAAAGCTAAGGTAACTCATCTCAAATCCACCATTAATTCCGATCTGGTTCTTAATATCTTCAAAACCTATGGATTAGACCTCTCTCAGATCAGACAAATCGTCTCCTCTGTTCCCAAAATCCTAACTTGCAAAGCCAACAAAACCCTAGAACCCAAAATTAGGGTTTTTCAGGAACTCGGGTTGTCCGGGTCGGATCTAGCCGCTCTCCTTAGGAAGAATCCGGAGATTTTCGCCTTTGGTTTACACACCCGAATCATGCCCGGCCTTCAGCTTCTTAGAAAATTATTGGGCAGTGATGAAAAAGTGATTGAAGTTATGAACAAATCAAGATGGCTCTATTTCACAAACACTTCCATGAAGAGGTTATCGAAGAATGTATCGTTGTTGCAGAATTTCGGTTTGTTAAACGAAAGAATCGTCATGTTTATTGTAAGTAACCCCGAGAAGGTTATGGTAAACCCGGAGCTACTCGAAAATAGGCTAAGTTATGTAGAGGACAAGTTGGGGATTTCTCGTGAATCCCGTGCTTTCATTCATGCTCTGACCGTCGTTTTATGGTCTACCGATTCGGAAATTGAGAAGAAGATGCAAATCTTTAGGAGTTTCGGTTGGTCTGATCCGGATATAGCTTTGTTGTTTAAGAATCAACCTTATTGTTTGAACAAATCGGAGGCTAACATTCGTGACAAGTTGAAGTTTTACATGAAGGATCTTGGGTATACGCCTTCGTACTTGATAAGTTGCACGTCTTTCTTCACATTTAGTTTGGATAAAAGGGTTATACCGAGGAACGCGATGTTGGAAATCTTGAAAGAGAAGAAGCTAGTGAGTAGCGATAAGCCATCTCTTATTACGATTGCAACTTATAACGAGTCAAAGTTTCTTGAATTCTTGCGGGGCTTTGAGGATGAGATACCCTCTTTACGTGAAATGTACTTGGATAAAGTCGCTCGATTTGGGTCTAAAAGCATAGGCAACCCACGATCGTTTTGGCAGAAACAAGAAAAGCGTTGTGTTTCTTGAAAGGTAATGTGACCTTTGTCTTTACGAATAACATGTTGAGAGTTTTACCGTTTTACGTTCGGGTAATTGGTAAATGTCTATCAAGTCTTTTGATGATGATTAGAGTTATAGGAAAAGATAGAAATTGTTGTAGGATAGGAGGGAGATGGATTTTGGAATGTGAGAATTGTTGTAGCAGTAGGCATGATATGAAGAAATATATCTTGCTTTTTAATTTCTTGATTTCTGAAGCAATTTGTTTTTTTTTATTTGCATGAAACTTGCATTAGATTCAGATGAGTTGTTGTTTTGTTTTGTTGAATAAAGATATGGGTAAAGAAATTTTATCCAACTTTCTTATATGCCTTGCACATGAGGATAAATTACTCATTTTATCACTAAAATATGAAGGTAAATTAAGGGGAAAAAAACAATTTCGATAATATCGTTGTGTTCCCACATCTCCGATACTTTCCCACCCGACCCAATCTTAATACCTTGACCATCGAACGTATCTCCTTTCTTCGGCATACTTCTCCTTAGCCACCACTGCACCCCTTCCCTTTTCCGATGAACAATGACCTTCTTGTCCCCCTTTCTTCCTTCACCTACCGCCAATAACCTCCGCCGGTGACCTTTAAACATCCACCTAAAACTCAATCAAGATTTCACCGCACACCGTGATCTCAACCCTCGATGACTCCCATCACCTCACCCCGTATTTGACTTCCTTAGCCTTAAAAATCAAATTTAAAAGCAAAATCATTAATCAAAATCAACCACCATTTAACTTGTTTTCAAATTTCATGGGAAAAAGTGTCAAGTTTATGAACTCAAACGAAAATGCCAAAACCACATAACGTGGCATCAAGATTGGGGTGACAGGGAAGGGAGGGGTCGGAGGCAAGGCGGAGAGTGAATAGATCTTAAGTCTGAATTCTGATTTCACATCTAAGATGTGGATGTGCACCTCTTAAAATTTCAGATGATGGTTCAAGGTTTTCAGACATTTTCTTAAAAATAAAACAAACAGTTTTAAGTCTACAAACCTCTAGTATTATGCCACTCCATGAAATTCCAGACTTCTAAGGCTTATGACCGAGGTTCTACAAAGATTCTGTAAAGCGGAAAGCATGATAAGTAACATGGCTCGATAACCTTTCTATTTCTTCATTTAGGTCAATAGCACATAGAGAAATGTTCAAATGGAAAACTTTTATTCTAGGAAAACACAAGACCACTATAACCAATTACATGTGAAATTATAGCCCACAATTCCGCTATACACATGTGATACTAAATTAGATAGACGGACGACCATTAATGCGACATAAGTTGTGAGCCAAGTCGTCCACGCATTACTAGGCCACATCACGTGTATTACAACAGGTGATAAGTGTATTCTTGATATGATACTTAATCAGAGATGTAAGCAACCTTTGGTGCGGCCAGGATCTCGTGCCAACTCATCCGCACACTACCAGGTCCTCTCACGTGTATCATCACATATGATAAGAGTAAATAGATAAAATATGCAGTTATAAAATGAAATCTAAAATAAATTTAAATATAAAAGTAAATAGATAAAATATGCAGTCATAAAGCATTGAAATTTGTCAAAAAGAAATGGAAGCCAACATAAATTTAAGTGGAAGATATTAAGGTAATCAAGTTTTACCAAGTGTTTGATTGAAAGAAAAATGAAATATATTATCAATTGAAATCCCTTTGTTTGGTTTTCAAAATATAGGTCATAAATTGAAAAGAAATAATGATAAACAACTAGAATAGCCTTTTTCTTAACACTATATTGTTAAGAGTTTTTAAAAAAATATGAAATTCCCTTTTGTAAGATTTGCAAACTTTTAAGAGGTTTGCAAATGATCATTCCAAGCCCAAAATGCATATGCAAAGCTAGAAGCTTAATCAATAATCACAATGATTTCAAGATTTGAAGCTATAAATATCATAAAGCACTACTAGTTATATATATTATGTGCCAAAATACAAAGAGATTACAAGAACCCTAATTTTGTTCCCAATTTTCATCTGGGTCCCGATAACTCAACCGCATGCAAGTTATCGGTGGAATCGAGAATCCAATCGGAGTTTGGAAGTGGTGCAAGATCCAGTTCGTGGCGGAGAACCTCCACCTTCTGCCACTCCTCCCATCGTTCCGCCAGCCCGTCCCCTTCCAGCATCCGGACCACGTCCGACATCTTTGGCCGCTCCATCGGAGAGCCTTGCGTGCAAAGCAACGCCACCTGAATCAGCTGCTCCACCTCCCCTGCTACGTAATTCCTCTCCAGATCCGGATCCACCAGCATCTCCACCTTCTTCTCCTTCAAAAGCCCTTTCACCTAAACCAAACCAAAACCAATTTTAAACATTCAAGATGTTCTGAAAAGTCAACACACAGATCTACAATCTTCATGTATTGCGTTTTTTCAAATTTGGAGTGCATCTAAAGCTAAAACCAACGTTGAAATTGAAAGAATGGTGTTGGACGAAAATAAGAGGTAACTAAGTGGTTCGGTTATCACTTAATTTATTAGAGGACATTTAAGGGTTAAGAGGCTCTAAAAAGAAGGAAAAGAAAACAAACTTATGTCTGCCTGAATCAGACATAAGTGGCAAATAAGAGCTGAAAACACACACAGTAGAGTTCGAAATGCGTACCCAATCAAGTAACATGACATCATCGTCGTTAGCCAGTCGAGCAAGATCGAATGCTCGTTGTCCGGTAATCAATTCCAAAAGCATGATCCCGTACCCGAAAACGTCGGTTTTTTCGGATGATTTCCCAGTTGAGAGATACTCGGGAGCGATATGCCCTATCGTGCCACGAACAGCCGTCGTAACATGTGTATCCTTGTAGTCCATGAGTTTAGCCAAACCGAAATCTCCAACAACGGCCTCGAACTCCTCATCCAGTAAAATATTAGCCGCTTTAACATCACGATGGATGATCTTTGGGTCGCAATGATCGTGCAAATACGAAAGTCCTCTAGCCGACCCCAGAGCTATCCGTTTACGAGTCGGCCAATCCAGCGGCGGCTCGTTCGGTGGACGCTCTATATATAAATACACAATAACGTAAGAATAGTTCTCTTGGTGGCTCATTTAGGGTGTGTTCAAGATTCGTAAATTACTAAACCACCCATATTCAAGATTAGCAAAACGAATATTGTTACCTCTCAAACACGATGCAACACTTCCATTGGCCATATATGGATAAACTAGTAATCTTTCGGTTGGTGTCATACAAAATCCCCTTAACCGCAGGAGATTACGATGAACAGCCATGCTAATCATCTCGACTTCCGTCTGAAATTGAAGCTCCCCACCGGGAGTTCGTTCTTCCTTCAGTCGTTTTACGGCAACCAATGACCCATCAGCCAGCCGTCCTTTGTAGACTTTACCGAAACCACCTCTACCCAATATGTTTTTGTTGCTAAAACTATCAGTTGCAACTTGTAGCTCTCTTAAAGAAAATCTTTTAAGTTGTCCCAAATGAACTTCGGGGTCTTCTTCAGCTGCATACGAATGTTTTATGTTACGACTAGAACGTGAAACGTTTCCTTAATCAAATGCACAAACTACTAACCTGGCACGTCGAAGAAAAATTCTTGAGGCTTCCGGCGGCGCCACCACGCAAATGCAATGGCGGGGGCGGCAAACAGTAGTGCCGCCCCAACAGCAACCCCTCCAGCTATCGCTCCGGTGGCACTTTTTCCTCCTGAAATACAACGCAACTTTGCCTGTTACTATAAACCAAACCCAATGAGTCCGGTATATCCCGCCTAAAGGTGGGGTCCACTGCCCTGGGAGGTGTATGCAAACCTGACATCTACCCATGCCACCCACAACAGTAGAGTGGTTGTTTCCATGAAGATCTTGTATATCTCTATGACTATACTAACATGAAATATATAGTTTAGAGTAAACTACAATTTTGGTTTCCATGAATTTCTGAAAGTGGTCCCTAGACTTCAATAACTACAATTACCGTCTCTACTGTTTACATTTTGCTTCGAAAATGGTCTGTAGTCATTAATTGATTTAACTCCATTAAATATTTCTGTAAAGTAAGGAACATTTATGTCTTTTTATCATTTTTTGTCTTTACTCAAAGAACCAAAACAGATAAGACAAAAAGGATAAAAAGACATAAATGTCCCTTACGTCACGAGGAGATATTTAACAAAGGTAGTGACCAGGGACCATTTTCATAGCAAAATGTCAACAGAAGGGACGATACTTGTAGTTATTGAAGTCTCAGGACCACTTTCAGAAAGTCATGGAAACCAAAAGGACCAAAATTGTAGTTTACTCCATACTTTAAGATTTACGATAGATATAAGAGGCAATCACCTGGTGCAGCGATCGGGGGTGGTTGCACGAATGGTGGAGGTGGAGAAAACGGAGGGGAACCCGGACAAGGGCGTCCAGTAACGGGGCCACAAAGATCCAGGTTATTAGCAAAACTGAGGATCAAGACATTCCATAAGTAGCCATTCTTAAAAGTTGGAACCGAACTTAATAAAGAATAAACAAGCCTATTTTTGCAAACCTGATTGGCGTAAACAGCGAGAAAGAGCCACTATCGGGAACCAGTCCCGAGAGACGATTGTTTGATAGATCCCTAATAACAAATTACATGGAGAGCGATGTAAAAACATATAAATAATGATGAGATGGACCTATATGTGTGTGTATAGGAGAGTAGGAGAAAATTCATACGAGAACCATAAATATTTAAGACTCGGAACCAACTATCTATACCAATGGTTTTGGCCCATACCAAGCCAAGAAAATATCACATAAAGTCATAAACCAGAAATTCTAAGTCAATAAAGAGTATATAGTCAAAAACCCTTTGTAAATCCATGTTGAACTTGCTGACAAGTTGGAATTGAATTTTGAGCAAGATAGTTTTATCCATTATAGATATATTTGTTGCAGTGAAAGAAAAAATCAAGGTTCGGTATGACCTTGCAAGCTGACTGTTATCAGGCGCATTATGGTTTTCCATATACTTTTTCGGTTTTTCCTCAGCATGAAATTGCTCAGTTGGGTGTTACATTACAGACATAAATTTTATGCCACTGTCCACATCAATTCTACCTCCAAAGGCTTGAATGTAATTTGTTTAAGAGAACCTCTCATATTTTGTATGCATAAGCTTTTATAAAGCATGAACGGTGTTATTATTGTATATAAGACAATAACTTTGTTCACGTTCTAAATTATTTTTAGGAATTGTACTAGTTTTATATTCTTTACTTTTCATCCCGCTGCATCGTGCGGGTACACAACTAGTTTCATGTATTATTCATGATGAATATTGAATAATCATGAATATTATGTATTCTCATCATAAATATCATGCATTTTTATTAATTATTATGAATAATATTCATCATTAAGAAAATGAATAGTTGGTTCTCAAGTTCTCAAACTATTTAAGGTTATCATTTGAACCTGCCCCTAATAAGTAGATGGCCAATGGTCAATAACAAATTCTCAGCAATTAGCTACTGAAAATTAGTCCAATATTTTGCTTGCTTTCAGCTTTCTATCTTTCATATACATATGTATGTGCATGTATGTATGTAGTGTGTGTGTGTGTATATATATATATATATATGAATGTACCTATGCATGTATATGTATTAATTATGTATGTATACACACACATAAATTAGAGAGAGAAAGAGAGAAGGAAAGATACTCACAGCACTTGCAGCGATGTTATATTAGTCAACGGCAAAGGGATTGGACCAGTCAGGCTGTTATTGTTAAGCCGGCTATCCTTGCAGACAAGAGCCAAATCATTCAACCAATTAAAATCACTCCAAATGGTTTTCAAGGAAAACAAAATAAACAATGGTATACAGCACCAGCTCCATCCATTGCTTGAAAATTGCAACAAGTTCTATTTTTGGGATGTCTCCAGGAAATTGCAAATATTTCCATTTCCATGGAGTTGTTCAAGTTACAATTACCGATTTACCCACATTCCAAAATGGGGATATTTAGGTATATACGTTTAAATGGGATTTTAATTAAATCCATGACCTTCTCAAGAGCATGAAGCCAATTTTCTTTTGTAGGCAAGGAGGTCACGGATTTAATTAGAAACTCATTTAAGGTCATATCCCTATATGACCCTTCTAAATATTGTCATCAACCCACGATTGAAGGGTATTTTAGACATTTGTGTTGCAGTCTTCCTTTTGGAGAGAAAAGAAGAAAAAGCCGCTATTTAGCTTACTGACAAAATTGAACTTAAGACTCAAACCCTATAGTGTAGATTGCAAGTTTTTTTACAGGAGCAGGCTGTTAAACACCAGAGGCAGAACAGATAAAGGTCATTAGATTAAAAAAGTTCAGAAGGTCATCCTCCTAATTCAGTTGCGATTTCACACCCGCAGGGGAGGGGCGTATTTCTTCACTTCCCACATAGTTGTAAGAGCATAAGCCAGGCATTTTGCCATGTAAGCATATATTATCGACACTAAAGAAACTTAAAAGGCAAGAATACATACAGGAATCGCAACTTCGAGAGCTTCCCCAACGTGACTGGAATCGGGCCAGAGAAACTATTGAGATACAAATCTAAACTCACTAAGTTTGTCAGATTTCCAAGGTCGCTAGGGATCGGACCACTTAAGTTGTTGCTGTATAGTTCTCTGCAAAAAAAAAAAAACAATTTCAAGAAACATCATTCATTATTTACCCAAGCCAAGAAAACATAAAGTTTGCACCCATAAATAATAACATTAATATTAATCACAAGTTTGGCCCAGCATAGTGCTTCAAACTTGGTCTAGCCCCCTCTCTACACTATACGAGTCTATCTAGGCTCCCACGGGAAGGATGCGTTGGAACCCCCTGCTCTCCAAATATTTTCACAAATAACAAACATCGGGTTAATTAGCTCAGTGGGTTACCAACGCAAGATTTTTTGTTTTTAATTTATAAAGGCCCACCCAAGATTCATTTTTAAGAGATCAGGACGAATGTAATGAACGATAAAAAATTGCTTTCTAAAAAATCCGACTTACAAGTACTGCAAATTCTTCAACAGACCAAGTTGCGGGACCAAAGTACCAGAAAGAGCCGCATTTCCCAAATCACTGAGAAAGATTATCGAGAAATAAGATGTTATGGATCCATTTATGTTAAAAACTTGTGAAGTTAGCATGCATACATAGAAGATGAATAATAACTTACACTCTTATAACACTATTCTCATTATTGCAGGTAACATGAAACCATGTGCAAGGGTTAACAAGAGTGGGATCCCAACTCTGGAGCACACTATTAGGATCCTCTAAGTTGGTCCTCAAACTATGCAAAGCATCACCTGTAGACACAACCGTAGATTATAAATCTTGGGATCAATAAGCAACATAGAATAATAGTTGCAGAAAATGAAAGAATCCTTGTTATTAATTTGTGAATTTGATACTGCATTCTTAGAAGGAATTATCCCCTATTATAAAAAGAAAACTAGAAACTGACACTTTAAACCAATCACAAGAAGAAGAAAAGAACTTGTGATTATGCATTCCCAAAACATTGTTTTAGATCAAATGTCACATTCTTGTGCAGGCTGCATACTGTATTGAGACGATAAAACTGGAATACCTTTCAAAATGATGTACACAATGACAACAATATTGCAATAAACCAAACCAAACCAACCGAACGTATACAACCAAAGAAGTGGTGAGGGAGGGTAAGATGTCTACAAAATTGACATCTACCCCAAAGAGTAAAGCGGTTATTTCAGTGAATACTTGTTAACAGGTCTGATAAAGAGAGAAAGCCGGAACCGGAAACAATAAAAGATTTAAAAAACTGGATAAGAGAAGGCAATACATACAAATAGAGTCAGGTACAAAAGAAGACTAACTAATTTAAGGTACAATACAGCAATATTACAATATTATCTCTATATTCAGTATACAGCTATATAGATATCATCCCCATCAGTATTATCGTTCGATTATGCTACAAGAATCACCTAATTCAGGTGCATACTACATTAGCATAGACAATTGTTATTTGCTTATGGTAGGGTCATCAGATTGTACTAAAAGGCTTAAAAAACTGCTACAAATCAAACCAATTGAGAGAATTTTTAACAAATCAAACTATCACATCTCATAAAAGAAAGAGAAATGTTACAACATTACAATATAGCAGTCAATATGATGGGGAAACAGACAATCCAACAGCAAAATACACATCACATGCATCCAATCCCCAATCAAATTGATTCCACTACCAAATTTAGCAGCCTAAAGATGCACAATCAGAGAAACCCTAAATTTAGACATTAATAGAAAACCAACAACTAAATTAAATGGAATATGTAGTTCATAAACATCGAAATCTCACCTTCCACGTTCGCATAAATTGGATGAACCAGCATTATCAGCCATACCGCAAACCACATCGCCGATTCTCTCCCCATCACATTCGTAATTTACATAAAACAAAAAAGAAAAAAACTCTCGACAACAAGATTATACAACTTCAAACATCATCTGAAAAAGAAAATTCGAAATAAAACACAAGGGATATGCAGCATTACATGAAATAAAAGAGGTGATCCCACCAAAACCCTAACCAAAAACCCTAAAATTCCTCAAATCTCCACCATTTGGAAGTAGCAAAACAACATTGTGTGATCTGAGTATATAGAGCAGATTATAGGGGGGGAAACGAAAAGGAAAGCGTTGAAATTTGTTGAGGGAGGTATCTTTTATGGGCTCCTTTCTGCAAACTTTTCACTTGTTCTCCCTTCTATCCGCCCCCACCCTGCTGCTCTACTTAGCTCTGCGCACTGCAGATGCAGAATTTGTAAATGTTAGAGAGAGAGAGGAGAAGAGAGATTATTAATGGCTTTTTGGGCGTGTGCCGTAGTTTTTGAGAGCTGCCTGCCCGAGCTGCCCGAGTACTGACCGTTTCCATGTTATCCAGCTGCCCTGCCAAGTACACGTGTATTTATAGTTTTAGGTTATGTTTGGATAGACTAGCTGATAAGCTAGCTGTTGATTGATAAGCTTGCTAGTAGCTGATAAGCTAGCTTATGAACAAATTATGTTTGGCAAAAACTAGCTTATGAGTAAAAAGGGTATCTTTGAATTTAATAATTAATATTAATAAGGGTATAATTGGAAAAAGCTACAATAAGCTCCTCATAAGCTACTCAAAAGTATNCTAGCTTCTGGTACATGTTTGGATGGACTAGCTTATAAGCTAGCTTATTTTTGCCAAACACAGCCTTATTATGGGGAACCCAGTATAGGGGGTCTACTTTTATGTGAGTGGGTCAAAGGCTAGAGGGGTCCATATAACAACCCCCTTTATTATTTGTCCATCAGTACCCGAGCCATACGAGCCCTCTTTCATATTTGCGTCATATTAGTTTTTCCATAAACCCTCTATAACACTTCTGGAGCCCTCTCAGTTAGTGCTCGAACCCACAAACCCTCTCACTTTTTTATTTAATTATAAACACATAACACACAGCGGTTGGATCGGCGTGTGGAAGCCGCCCGAGCCCAAAAACCCCGATCTTCGCGTAACAAAGCCCGCCAAAACGCGTCGGTGTCGAGCCCGCCCAGCCCCATGAGCTGTTACGCATGGCCTTAGGCCATGAGTACCACATGAAACTCTGGTTTCAACCCTTTTACTGCCACATCAGCTTTTTACTGTCTTACCCTCAAATCATCACCAACCTTTCAAATCTCGTAACACACCCTTTTCATACCATTTTGTATATAAATAAAGGAGAGAGAAAGTGAGAAAGAGAGAGTGAAGCCAGCGACTTCGTGAGACCATCGGCCAAACCGCCCCTTAGCCCGCCGGGAGTTGTACCACGCATCGGCTGAGCCTGCCGAAACCATACTGAAACTGCGGCCGAAACCGCCATGTGGTACGCACGACCTTATAAATTACCATATATATGGATGAACCATGAAAGCTAGCTTATTAAAATGCTAGTTAGAGTAGTATTTCAAGAGTTTTTTGTATTTTTTTCAATTATACCGTTATTGATATCAATTATTATACCTCAAGATACGATTTTTAGTTATTTTACATACTCATACGTTACTTTTTGTCAAGCATAATTTATTATAAGTTAGTTTTTTAGTCAACAACTAGCTTATTAGCTAGTTTGCCAAACACAATCTTGACAGACGTTTGTAATGAAATCTGTTAACATGATTTGAATATATCTGTTTGATTTATAAAATTTTTGTATTGAAATAAAATGTTGATGAATAACCAAAATATACGTGTTTTTTAAATAAATTCAAACTATAGATGTTTTAATTGAATAATCATTTAATTCTAAAAGAATATAAAATACACATCTCTAATGAAACATAAATAACATGATGACCACATATTATTACTACAAGAACAAATATCGAGTGGAAAAATCAAGTTCTAGATTGTATTATAAAGAAATTTACTAGAAAAGGAAAAGATCGATTATAAATATAAAGGTTATGTTTGGTAAACTAGCTGATAAGTTAGTTGGTAGCTGATAAGTTTGTTGTTGATTGATAAGCTTGCTAATAGCTGATAAGCTAGTTTATGAACAAATCATATTTGGCAAAAACTAGCTTATGAGTATGAAAATTGATCANGGGTATCTTTGAATTTAATAATTAATATTAATAAAGGTATAATTGGAAAAAGCTACAATAAGCTTCTCAAAAGCTACTCAAAGTTGCGTTTCAAAAAGCTAGCTTATAGGCTAACTTATAAGCTAGCTTCTGGTACATATTTGGATGGACTAGTTTATAAGCTAACTTATCAGCTAGCTTATTTTTGCCAAACACAGCCAAAGTGGAAATCTGTTATTAGTAAGAGCAGGTAAAAAAATAATTAGGAATTTTTGTTATTAGTGAAAATGGGCAGGAAAATAAAGACCGGGAAGAAAAATAAAGTGGAAATTTGTTGTTATTAAAACCGAGCAAAAATCAAGTAGGAAATACGTTATTAGTAAAAATTGAGTAGAAAAAGCACGTAAAAAATTGATTATATAGAGCAGAAATCGAACGTATAAATCAAGCATAATGTAGAGAGAAATCGAACCTGGAGAGACTATGGATAAGAGAGAAATTGAACTAAAGAAACAATGGTGAGAAATCGAAAATCAGTGCTACAGAGAAGGAGGGTATGGAACTATCTTATCATAATAGGGTTAAGCGGTATATTTGGGATTATGAAATTAGGAGGGACTTTCAAGAAAAAACTCAAAAAAAGGGAAAAACCGAGGAACAGTCTAATAACCCTTCATTCGAACCGTATGAACTTATTACTTATACATAGAAGTAAATTAATTTTATTTTCTTTAATTTTATGCATGTATGCATATTACAAATTACTTTAATGGACAAGTATATATGGTTTAGATTAAGAGTTATTAAAGTATACCTCGTTTTTTTTTCAAGGTTTTTCCTTAGACCTAACACATGAAATTATAACATTTTATTCTATTAAAATACCACTTTATATGGAATTCAATGGAGTTTGAATATTCTTCCACTAGAAAATAATGAGCCATAAAAAGAATGAAATTTGAACAATAAAATTAAACATTCTAATTTCATCGGATTCATTTAAAATCTGCAAATCACCACTCAAATTTTATACATACATGGACCATGGTCAAATTTTAAAAGTAAAATTATAATTACATTTTTATATGTATATGCACGGGAGTAGATATCTTCATTGTTTGTTTTGAATAGTGGTCTTAATAGTTAATATAACAAACTACACTATGATTGGCGGTCTAAGAGTTCTTCAGGGTGCATTTGGTATATTGGACAAGACAGAACAGACAAGAATAAATAACTATATTTCATGTTTGGTAGGACTTTTATGTGGATTAGACATGAACAAAAGTGGAATAGACTTTTTCTAGCCCAACCCATGGAAGAAGCTGTAACAGACTCATGTTTTACCAATAACCTCAAACTAAAACATTTTTTTTTAAACATCAAATACGCCTTTCTACCCACATCCTGTTCATTTTTTAAATTTTATTTATTTTAGTTTATACTCTTTAAACTTCCACTTTACGGTACTAAAGTTATTATTTTTATACAATTACTATATTTTGATTAATTTATGTATTTGTTAAATGTTAATAATAAAAAATATATAAAAGGTGTAAAATAAAAATTGGAAACTAGTTACAAGTTTTTATTTTGGAATATTTATTTTATTACAAGTTAATCAATTACGTAATTAATAAAATTGTATAAAATATATAAACAACTCGTTAGAGATAAGTTAGTCATTTTATCTGTTCTGTCTTGTCCTGTTCAGTTATGTTTTACCAAACGTTGAACATCTTTCTGTCTTATTCTGTTATGTTTTGTTCTGTCATGTTCTATTATGTCTGGATACCAAACACACCATCAAAGTCCTGTAGTTTTGTATGAAGTGAACAAATTAGTCAGATGAAGCTATAAAAATGCGGTACAATCTGACCGTCCAAAGAATTAATATAATTAAATTCAAATATAGTTTTAAAATGTTAGTAAAACACAACAAATCATCAATCATTAATAAAAGAAAACAAGAACACAAAAATAGTAGCTTACTAAACAATCAGAAAAGTGATGAAATTAATGGAAAATCCTAATCCAACTTCATAACAATACCAAACCAAAAATTCATTAAACGGTATGAATTTATCAAAACAAACAATTCTACCCAACGCATGTAATACTTGTCATCGCAACCCCCATAAATTGTAAACAAATGAACTCGGTTAATGGTCGAGTATCGTAATTTCAAATTTTATCATTCAAAGTTAAAGTTCAAACTTAAGCTCATTCTACTATTAACCTAATAGCAAGAAAGTAAAAGAGTCTAATAATACATATAGAGAGAAGTTTAAATTCAAAACGAAAAAAAGTAACCCAATAAGATAAGGCAATAATTGTTAAATTACATGTAATTACGTGAGATTTTGGTTGTGGGCAAAGTTGTCGCACATCCTTGCTTTGACCATATTCCACAATCACATTGATTTCAATGTAAAATCACAAATGATCTTAATTGTTTTCGTGTTTCCTTATTTTAAGAGTGTTCTTGTTTGATTCACACACAC
>LUCG01032214.1:160-14668 GCA_001633085.1 Carthamus tinctorius | reverse complement strand
GGTTACAAAATGTATAGAGCAGACCATGAGTTTTTGGCCGAGACTTGAGCGGTAACGAAAAGGAAATGTGGTCCATCAGTGATGTGGTGGAGTGGATAACACTTGGGGGTTCATAGCGCCTAACCCGGGTTTGAATCCCTCCGTGCGCAACCTGTGGACGTTTACAAATGGGCATGCTTTAGCCCTGATCTTGTCGGGGATTAGTCGAGCCATAAGGTCGGACACCCTTCCAAAAACGAAAAGGAAATGTGGAACCAGGATCGATTTGGGCACGACCCATAATAGTATATAGATCCCATAAGTGGCCCAATCTTTATATGGCATTGGCATTTGGCAGACAAACCATAGAGCCCAATAGGCCACAAATGGACTTCTATTTTTCTTGTTTTTTTTACCATTGAAAATACAATAGACAATTATATTTCGTTTACGTAAAAACGTATCTAGATAATTATATTTTATTTTTAACAAGTTAAACATTAAAAGAAAACTTCGACGTAAGCAACATTTGTTATGGGTAAGTTATCGACTTGTCGTTAGCCATCATAATTTTTCAATTTGCATCATGGAGATGAGCATGTTTTGTGTTGATTTGTTGAAACCAGTGAGAATTTGGAAAAAAAAAGTTTGATACTTCAATTTAAATCAACAAGCAAGCAAACAGTGGCGAAAAGAAATTGACATACTAATTACATGTTATTAAAGTATCTTCAACAGCTATGTTAGAATTCTTTAATTTTAAAAAAATAGAACATTAAAAATCAAAATTTTTGAAAAGATTGGCATCCAACTTCAATGATTACTCTATTTTAACAACTCTAACATTAACTGTATTATTAAAGTTATCTGTATATTTAATAATATTATTTATCCCTAAAAATTTATCTTCAATACCTCTAATTGATGATGGAAAATTTTTAGTATAATATCTCTATCCTATATAGTGCTAGAGATTTCTTAGATATTTTCATATTATTTCTCTCTTTTTTATATATTTTAAAATACAAATTCCACAAAACTATCAAAATCTCTAATATAGGATAGCTTGGGCCCAACTTTACAAAGATCAGGCTTTCCAGGCCTTGAAAAAGAAACTTGGCCTGATCGGGCTTTTTTAGCCCGGTACACGCTGGCCGAGTTTACAAAATCCGAGCCTTTCAGGCCGGTGCTTTTTGCACATCTCTTGTCATGGCACACCCAGTCCTCGTATCAAACACGACACGCAACAACGAAGTCCAAAAATAAAATATCGAAACTTAAAACTCCTTTTCCAGGTCCACAAATGCCAAATCCACACCAACATACAATCTCCCCTCCACAATGTACAACCGACCACATCCAATGTGTTCTGGGTTTAGCAATAATTGCTCTGGAAAACAAACAAAACAAAGAAAAAAGGATAAAGCACCAAATAAGAGGTCCAAAAGACTTCTTTCTGTTTCCAAACCAAACACCTTTATTTTTTCTCTCCCATTTGAAAAACACAACCAGAAAACCATGATTTCATTGAAAGCCATACAAACATGTTTCATTACCACAAAACATGAATTTTACCATAAAACAGATTTCTCCACCAAGAACCACCACCACCACCACCACTCAAGGTTGTTGTTCCTCTGTAAGTCGAAAGATTCCGACGCCAATACGCCGCCACAACCGCCGCCATCGGAAGGTGATGCACGGAAGCAGGACCTCCTTGCAAGGATTGCCATGCTTCAAGCCCAAAAAGTTCGTCTCACGGATTACTTGGATGAACGGTCCGCTTATCTTACCCAATTCGCTGAAGAAGCCAATGTCGAGTTTGACCAAGTTGGCGAAAACGCCCTCAAAGAATTAGAGGAAGCCAGTGCCAGGGTATATTCAATCTCTTAATACGCTAAACAAGTTTTCATTCACATACGGTGCGTTTGGTATGTTGACATGATTGGACGAGCTAGAGTGAGGTAGACTGGTGAAAAAATAATGGAAGGTTTTAGGTTTTAATTCGACAAGGGTAGTTTAGTAATTTAACTATCTTTTCCTATCTTACATATTTTTGTTGCACATACTTTGGTGGGACCAAAAAATGCACTCTCCCCGATGTTTGGCAGTTGCTGAATGGTTCGGTGCAAAATGATTAAGAGGCTCCTATGATACACTGCAGAATGACATATGGTTAATTGTTCCGAGTAAAATTAGGGCACTGAATGGTTAAAGGAGGCCCAAGATACATAAATAATTCAGAGGGTTTTAGAACCATTAAGAGATAGACCTTTTTTTGGCCAAACAAGATTCATCTCCTAACGCTTCAGAGGTTGCCTCTTAAAAGAACTAATAAGAGGTAAACAAACAGCCCCTGATTATCAGTCTAATGCCGCACCAAACCTGAGACAACAGGTTTTTGTTCTATCATGTATTGTCCGTCCCACAGACCAAACGCACCCACGTGAAAAATTTGCTACACATCAAAAAATCACAATTTACGTAATGCAAAATGTTCTTTCCACATGAACTTAGCAAACCACCCGTGTAGCGGATATAACCTAAGCATTAACTCAGGCTTTCTTCGTTTTCGTTTCACAGATAATGGGAAACATAGAAAGCCAAATGCAAGCTTTTGAAGAATCGGCAGAATCAAGCAAGATGGAGATCGAGGAGAACCAAAAGAAGTTGGACGAGTTTGAAAACCGATTCGTGAACGAAAGAAACGAAGGGCTTTTCTTCAAAAGCTTGGGGGACAATAAGCCTGTAGATAAATCAATAGCAAAAGCAGCAGGACAAAAGCTCAACGAGTTGAACAAACAAACCGCAGGAACAGAAACAAGAAGGAACATTTACCTTGCGTTGATCGGCTTGGTTAGTGTCTCGATAGTTGAGTCGGTAATCTCTGCTTCGTCTGATTGGAGAAAAAGCGTCATTCTTGGGGTGATTTTGGTAGGGTTGCTTACGCAATTGACCTACGAGCAGAAGATGTTAGCAGAAACAGAGAGTAAAGAAAGTGAGAGAAACCAAGAAAAGAAAGAGTGAAAGTGGTTTTCTTATAAATCTAGTTGTTGGATGTTAATTTACTAGCAAATTTCGACAACTATACATATTGCATGGTGAATAACCCAAAGTATGATCTCGACTCTTCGGACTGATATATCATGCGACTCGCTTTTGCATCATTTATAGTTCTGGTGATATATGTAAAATCACCAAAACGGCAAACCCCCACTTGAAAATGATGATGCTAGTATAGAAAGATAAAGAAAGAAGAGTTTGAACAATGTATAGCTCAAAAAGATCCAACATTTTTCTTCTAGGGTACACAATGATTTGGCCTTTTTGTTTTTATATCGAAAATTGGCGATGAAAACCCGTGTAGTATGAGAGATAACCCAAAGTATTGACCTTCATACTTTGGACTATATATCATACAACTTCAATATGGCATCTATATACGTTATTGGCAGCATCTCTCTGACCAACAACCTACTATACTTGATGCTTCATTCCGTTATACAATTCTTCTGATCTAAATTAATCAAAATGAAAAACTGAGAAACATCCTGGTAACCATTCATATGGATGGTATGCACATGTTTATACAAGTAATTGAAGCTCTTTTTTGGATTTTATGCACGTCTGCAAGTTATGCACATTTGCATACCGGAAAAATTGCTTACCAATTACTTGTATGCATATGTGCATATCATCCCGATGAATGTTACCAAGGTGTTTTTCAGCTTTTCATTTTTCTTCTTTTGCAGTTTTCCCTTGAACCTGACCCTACTGGAAGGAATCCATATCCATATTCCAATGATGTAGGTTAAATTTGTTGGTTCATTCATGTATATCAATGTAGGTGTGAAATTGCAGGCATGATAGTATGCGCTTCAACCATACATTGAACCTCAAAACTTATATAGAAAGTAATCTCATAATATTACATTATATAAACATCATTGTACTATTAATGTATTAAGTCGTGCAAAATTACCGTTTATATGGGGAATAGAAGAACCAATATCTAACCAAATACACCTTGCTCTTCATCTACCATCATCATTAGATGCACGAGGCCAGCATTTCATTTGGGCATTAATCTTTAAGCAAGTGACCGGATTGATACTGAAAATATCGATAACGATTTGTTTGAAGGAACATATACATTTGCAAGGCATCCGTTCAACTCCTTACATACATTTCAACCCTGGTTAGGATATTACTGGGATGGTTTGGTTTATATACATCTGCAAGAAAGATGATATAAGCAAATTATATGTCTAAAATAAGTCGATACAAATTGTTAAACACCAATTATGAATTAAATGCAAGAATCATCCAAGCCATAGCGAGCGATTTAAGACAATTTCCACTGTTTATTTTGCAACAAAACAAGTACAATGGTTAGTTAGAGTAGCTCAACACACAACATTTTCCTAGGGTGTGCAGAAAGTCATTCGATCCTACTAAAACATACCTATCATGATTGGATATTCAATCGTGGTTCATGGATGGTAGTCGATTATCCAATAAAGTCACCGATCCAATCCAATAGCCATCCAATTAATATATATATATATACACACACACTTAATAGTAATTTACGATATTGTTTTTACTTGATTTTCTATGAGTATTTGTTAGAAGATTAGGAAAATAGAGGAAAATTGGTTGAAATGATGGATTAATTGGTTGACAATTTGATCAAAATATTGAACGGATCCAATCCAATCCAATGGATATCCAATAATAACATCCAATGGATGGAACCGCTCCAACCCATCCATTGAATGATTATACTGGATCAGATTGGATAGCAAAATCCAGCATCCAATGAGTGATTGAATCACATCCACCTAAATACTAGTTATATTTTAGCAAGTACAACGACTAATTTGCAATGATACTATAAATTCAATAGTTATAAACTCATTCAGTCTCAAGATAAATAACCACAGGTAAAAAAGGAAAACTTACTTCAACCATATTCAATATTGCCGTTGCTGCAACGGAGCCTGCAAACGCAAAACCGCTCTAACAAGTATATTCCAAGTAATCGCAGTTGGTACAATCCCCCTAGCCACCGCATCGTTCAAATAACGAATGGCGACCGATGTCTTGTTACAACAACACAACCCTTTAAGCACAATGTTATACGAGATGATATCCGGCCGAAACCCACCTCTCAAAATTCGCCCCCAAATGGTCGAAGCATTTATACAATCTCTAACTTTATAAAAACCCTCCATTAGCGTGTTGAGCGTAACAAGATTGGCGACACACCTATGTTCACCCATCTTGAAATACAACTCCAACGCATACCGAACATTTCCTATCGAACAAAGCCCGTGCATTATGATATTGTACATAATTACATCGGGTACGAAACCATTGTCGACAACGTGGTGCCATAACTTGAGAGCCACGTCCACTTTCGCGTCTTGACATAAACCACGCATTAACAAACTATTTGTGATCGTATCAGGCGTAAATCCCTTTTCCAACATTTCCGTCACAAGGTGATACGCTTCATCAAACCGTTGTGCTTTGCACAATCCATCGATTAGAGTATTGTACGAGACAATATTCGGGGAACAACCCATTGTGACCATTTTATTAAAGAAACGGATTGCATCCTCGATTTTACGAGCATGGATAAAGCCTTTGATTAGTGTGTTACAAACATTGGTGTTTGGCTTATACCCATTCGTAACCATGTGATCTAGCACACCAACCGCTTCGTTCAATCTCCCAACGTTACAAAATCCGTTGATCATCGAAGAATATGAATAAACATCGAGATTGTTTCTTGTACCTTCTGCCTCGTTCAAGATTGCGAACGCCTTATCTACATACCCATTTTGGCATAACCCATGGATCAAAATGCCGTAAGTGGTCGAACTTACAGCGAAACTGTTTTGATTTAATTGCTGCCACAGAGAAATTGCCTCATCCACCTTCCGGTTTTCGAACAATCCGCTGATGAAAATATTGAAACTGATAACATTTGTGCAATCGTTCTTCTCCATGAGTTGCCATAAATCGAAACATTCGTTAATCATTCCCGCATGACAATACCCGTTGAGCAACACATTGTATACAGCAACATCAGGAGACAATCCTTTCACAATCATTTCTTTAAAAACCTCCATACCACCTTCGAGGTTGCCGGATTCACAGAACACGTTTATAACGGTGGTGTACGTAAACAAATCCATCCTTCGTTCGTTTTCCTTCATTCGATCCCAAAATTTCAAACTTTCCTTAAACTTCCCACACTTGCAAAAACCACTAATCATCACATTATAAGAGCTTACATCTGGATACACAGATGAGGAGTTTAGCAACCTCTCCCAAACAGCATTTGCTTCCGAAAAATCACCTTTCTTGAAAAACCCATCAATTAAAACATTGTAACACATCACATCTGGTGTTACTCCTTTCTGAAGCATTTCATCGAACACCTTCTGTGCACTACTCATCTTCCCACTTTTCACCAGCCCATTTATCAAAGTACCGTAGCTAATCTCATTCGGAAACATCCCTCTATCATACATCCAATCCAACATCTCTTTTGCCCTATCAAATTCCTTCTTCTTACAACAAATCTTGATCCAAATATTATAAGTTTCCAAGTTCGGAAACACACCCATCTTCCTAAAGTTCCTAAAAAACAAATCCACACGATGGAATTGATTAGAATCAGCGAACGCATTGAGCAGAGTGTTGTAAGACCTTACACCTGGCTCGCACCCAAAAACTTGGGTCATTCTTTGAAAAAGGTCCAGTGCTTGATCAACCATGGCGTTATTGGAATACGCTTTGATGACAATCAAGGGGATATCTTCGGAGCAGGTGCATTTGTTGGCTTCGATCAAGTTTACGATTCGGGGGAGGTGAGGTAGGAGTTTTGGGGATTGAGAGATACGGCGGAGAATGTGGTGGAAGACGGAGGGGGTGGGGGTGTAATTTGGGGTAGTGATGGCGGAATCGAAGAGGGAGAGAGCTGAAACCGGGTCTTTTTCCGATTTGAGAAGCTTCAGGAGGTGTTTGGAGAAAAGGGATTTGGAAAATTCGGCCATGAGAGGCAGAGAATGAAGCTGTGTTCGTCATTTTCGTGGCATGCTACATTATTAGGGTTTGCAGAGAAAATAAACCTCTTTTACAAGCCCACCCAACACTAATTGGCTATACTATATAAAGTGAATTACATTTTTGGTCCTTTGTGAATAGTTGTTTTTCTATTTTTGTCCCTTGAAATTATAACGCATGTGCTCCAAAGATCGTGTTTTGGTCCTTTTAACTCCGTTAGTCTAGGCTCCGTTAGCATGTACTCCTCACGTGGTGGGTATTTTGGTCCTTTTATCCCTAGGTTTTATTAATTTAGAATATATAATTAAATTAATTATTTTATGTTTCTTTTTTCGAAATTCAGAAAATCACCTAGAAGTGTTACTCCCAAAGTCGCCACCCTCCTTCTTGAATCACCCATCTCATTTGATTTCCGATGAACTCCCCTTTCTCTAGCCAAAATCCGTACTCATAACCATTCATAACCACAAGCACTACTGAAAACCATAACCCTACAAGATTTAAGCATGGGAGTTGAAAGCTAGATTCCCATTAGTGATTTCATTTAGGTTTTGATTTTGTTTGTAATTTTTCCGGCTATGAGTATTACATCGGAGGCGGTGTTGGATATTACAGAGAATGTGAAAAAAGAAGGATGGTGGTGGATGGAACCCGCGCACTATCGTAGTGGAGGAATGCTTCGACTTCCAGATGAGGTGGGAATCTTGAAATTGCTACCCAATATGAGGTTTTTTGCTTTGATTTTCAGATGGGTGCTTTGATTTCCATATTAGAGCAAGGTTTATTTGGTTTCTAGATGATATTCTTTTTGTTAGTTTCAGAGTTTTCATTTGATTTTAGATATTTAGTTTTAGACATTTTTACGTTCTTTTTATTGAAGATTTCTTGAAATTAGGTTTAGGAGTCATGAAACAAAACCCCTGGATTCCTCTCATTGTGATGGTTCGAGTTAGGGTTTTAAAGTGTAGATTTATATCCAGATTCAAGTCCGATTTGGAGAAGAATACATTTGTTCTTGTTTTAGAAATTTGCTTTTAGGGATTTAATTTTGTGTTATGGTTTATATTATAATTTTCTTTTTGAAGAAATTATATAAAGTTGATCTTGATGTTCTTAAAATATTGATTTTGTGTTTGGATTTGTGATTGAGATTTTCAATCTGAAACGCTCTCACATTTGGAAAGAACAACTGATTTAGATTTTCTTAAAATACACCAAATAATGGATAAATTCTTTTCTATACATCAATACTTGAAGTACCTCAAATTTAAATCTAAATTTAACATCAATAATATATCAACCAAGTCTTCCATCAAGGACTAAGGGGGTGTCCGATAGCAGCTGAATGGGCTGAATAAGGGGTATGGCTGATTCGCTCAGCCATACATAGGTGTCCATTATGGGCTTATTCAATCAACCCACGGCAGAATCGCTCAGCTCAAAAAATAGTCATATAGACTCGGCCATCCATAAATTAGTTTATTCCCTTTTTACCCTTCTTTTATTCCTCCCCATCCCCCTTTTCAGCTTTAATCTTCATAATCGCTGCTTCTATTCTTGAAGAATTGCTAAAACCATATCTTCTCTCCATTTGAGTTTGAAGAATCCCACAAGTTTCTTTTTCTCCATTGTCTTCTCTCCATCAAATTTCAAAGGTATTGATTTTCCACTGTGTATATCGATGTCAAATCCATCGATTCTCTACTGCTTCAAAGCCATTGATTTCATTTCAAAGCTGTAGATATTGATTTCAAAGCGATCGATCTTCTACCGTATATATCGATTTCGAAGCCATCGATTTTCTATTGATTTAGAACCATCAATTTCGGATCTGTGTATATTTTCCCTTTGTATATTGATTTCAAAGCTATGGATTTGTGTATATATAGTTGTGGTTTTATGCGATTTTTGTGTGTCTGTTGGTATATATATATATATATATGTGGTTATGATTCGATATGAGAATATATGTGGTTCCATATGTATATGTTTATACACATACACCTTTCTCCCTGTTTTCCATGTATACATCGGTTTATATGTATGAGTCTTCTGTCTTCATATGAGAATCATTTCTTTTTTTTAGGGTTAAGTACACCAAAATGTATCCAGGTTGTCACATTTTATCATTATATGTACTCAACTTAAAAACTTATCATTTAATGTACCAAACCTGCTAAAATTGTCATTCTATGTACTAAACTACCATTCTATGTATCGATTAAATGTACTTAAAAACTTACCTTTTAATGTACTGAACACTTTATTTAATAATGTTTTTTAAGTTGAGTACACACAATGGTAAGTTTTTAAGTTAAGTACACAAATAATAAAATATGACAACTTGAATACATTTTAGTGTACTTAACCATTTTTTTTAATATACATCACCTTTTTTGTAAAAGGGATGGAACTCATATTAGTTTCAATAAAAATCAATATATCAATTTGTGTTTTCAATATAAATACTTAATTAAAAACGTTTAATTGTTTTTAAAATTAAAAATTATTTATTCTAACATTTTTGTCAAACAAATTGATTTATTTAAAAAAAATAGGGTAAAATGGTCATTTCAAACATTCAGACTACTTATCTGTTAGCGTACAGATAGCTATATCCACTCAGGCAGCTATATCTATTCAGGTCTTAACAGAAAATGAATCGAACAACACCTAAGTCTAGTTCGGGTGTTACTAATACCAAAAAATGTCGCTATCTCCAAGACGTGGAATACATCATCCTAGTTAATATAATTTAATAGCTAGGTCATTCATGTCTCTCTAACTAGCACTTAACTCTTTACGGTGTTGCTAGTACCATACCTCCATAAGGATCTGATGCACATGCCGAAAAATAAAAAGGGTTAGGCTTAACGCCTAGTGAGTTTAAGAGTTTGTGTCATTTATATAAAACGGTAAGCTGAAATGATATTATTTAAATCATAATTTACAAAATGGAATACAATAAAGCATGAATGCAACGTATTTTCCCAAACCACCATTTCCGGAATAAATATAAGTAACCAAAACTTCTTTATCATAAGACCCAAAACCCAGTGCTTACACACCCAGGAATAAAGCTATAGAACATCAAAATGGAAAAACACAGCTTTAATCGAATCATTTTGTATCAAAGGGTTGTCATCACCTTGGGAGGGTGTAAGACAACTGAAGTTTACAGAGGATACCCGATTTCCACAGAGTGTAGTAGAACACAAAAGTAGGCTACTTTCCGAGTTTGAGCTCACCATACTAGGATCAAGGCTACAAACTCCAAAGGCTTGTACCCGATGATCCTGTTAGTATTTTGTATGCAGAAGTTGGCAAACCAGTGATTGCACATCCAAACGTTATAAGACACTCAAGGGTCACACATGTGAAAACCTATAATTCGAATAGTAAATTAACCTCATTCGAAGAGTTTGGATTTATAATAGTAAATTATAAATCAGCTATGAGTTTTCAGTAGTTTTTCTAAAGTAAAGGTTTTCTATAAAGACGAATGTAATTAATAGGTTTATATATTTATTAGTTAAATACATATATAAAAGAATTAATTTATTCAGTAATATGTTTTTTGGAATATTTATTTAATTTAGAAGTTGATATATGTATATAGATTTATATATATATATATATATATATATATATCTGTGTGTGTATAAGGCAATACCAATTTCAATATATTAAATAAATAAGTCTTTATTTCCAAAAAGAGATAAATATAAATTGGTTTTAGAATTATCTATAATATGGTAAGTTATTGTATCGCCCCGTTTTCCAATTATGAAATGTAACTGTAATTGTTAGAGTTAACTAATTCTTGGGTTAATTGTTTAACTTTCAGGAGTTAGAGGGGCTAATGTGTTATTATTAGAAGTAAAGGGTTAGTGGTGGCATGCATTTAAGGAGAGGGAAGTCCCAGACTCCTCCTCTTTTGCTTGGGACGATTCAGAGAAACGGGAGAGAGAGAGAGAGAGAGGAGACGATTTGGGAGAGGCAAGAGGAGTGAATTTGGTTGCCTAAAACCAATTGTGTGAAGTAATCGCCGGAGATTCAAGTGCTTGTGGACTCATGCGTTCGAGGTAAGCGAGTAATTGTATTGGATTTATGGTTTTTGATTTAGAATTTGTGGGTTAGGTTTGAGTTGTGGAATGGTGATCAATTGATCACCATATCGCTTATGGGTCGCGAAATTGATGTTTATTATCGTTGGTAATTGTTTAGAGTCAATGTATGAACTTGGAATTGGCCTAGTTGGTCGATTTTGGAGATTGGGGATTGAAAACCCCTGGTATTGGTCGAACCCACGACTGGAATGCAGTCTGCGGGTAACGGCGGGTTAGTCGCGGGTGGGGACTCGCCAGCGAGCCGCCGTTTGAGCTGTCCAAATTTTGGACTTTTTGCATTTGAGCTCGTTTGGGGTTTTCTTGTTTATACACCCCTACTAGACAATGAAACACGATGTTTCATGAAGTTTGGTGGAAATTGGTCGAGGGTAGCTATGTTATTTCGGGGTAGAGAGTCGGTATCAAGTTAAGGACCCGTTTTTGGGGTTATGGTTGATAAGAATGTGCATGTAATTGTGTTTATAGGTGAACTGAAGTGATTGTTATCATGTGAAGTGTTTGACTAGTCGATATCAGACAGGTGAGTACTCTATCTAACTGTTATGATTATGTGTATATGGTTACGTGGCATGTGTAATTATATGTATGTTGGCATGTATGTGGTTATGATAGTACCTAAGGTGGTAGAGATACCCCTAGGGAAGATGTGTAAAGGCAGAGGCCTGGTACCAGTGTCATTTCCTTCCTTGATGGTATTGAGCCATAAGGAAGGGGGATAAAGTTTGCATGTATGTGATTGCTATGTTTTATGTGGCTATGCTAGCATGATGGTAAGTAGTTAGATGTGTGCTCACTAAGCGAAAGCTTACCTCGTTGTTACTATTTCTTTAGTGGCAGGTGCATCCTCGTCTAAGGATAAAGGAAAGGGACCCGTTTGATGGCTCAGAGAGATCCAGTAGCTCAGTTCGGCATGGAGAGAGTTCGGGTTATGTTATGATATGATTTTGAAAACAGTAGTAGCTAGTGTCAGTTGAACATGTTTTTCTTAAACCTTTGGTTTATGACATTGTTTGAAAATGGTACTTTCGATACTTGTTTTATTTTATGATACAAGTTTTGTGAAAATTGAGATTTCATTTGTTGGCTTCCGCTATAACATGGTTACTTGTGATGTACTTCGTTTACTTATCTTCTAAATTAAAGATTTTTGAGTCTAGGCGTTACAGTTATACCATATAGATAATAAGGGTTAAATCAATTCATTCATTCTCATCAATAAAAAAACTTATTCATAAAGAAAACTCTCTCCCTCTCTCTCCCTCTTTGATTGACGCCGACCACCAAGGTCGGAACCCGACACAGTTTCATGTTCGATCAATTCACTTCGCGTGCAAGTTTTGTTCGTGGTCGTTCGAGGTTCTTTCCGGCTAGAAGGATTTCGTTTGGTCTCATCACGGGTGGACTATACTTGAGCTTCCGAGGTAATTCACCAATCCTTTAATGTGTATAATGAATTAAGACAAAACAAGAATATGTGATTTTAGGGTTTTTATCAGTTATCGCTTCTGCTACATGAAACCCTTTTTGGTTTTATGGTTTAAGGATTTCGATCCTTGTGTTTTTGAAACGCCATAAATCAAGTTTTGATCTTTCGGATTTAAGTCATGTGTCTCTTGTTCTAGTTTGGAATATGATTCACAACTTGTTTGTGTCAGTTAGGCACGAAGTAAAACCCAATAGTGGTATGAGAGCCACAGGTTATAGTTTTATCCTAATTCTTATGTTTATGATGCATTAAAAATTATTCGTTTTGTTTTCCTCTTTCTCTCCATGATTTTCGAAAATCACATAGGAAGAAAAATAGGTTGTTTTTCCTTCCAAATAGAATTTTTCAATATGATTGATTAACTGAAAAATAATTAGTTTTTCGGGATCAAGTTTTGATTATTCAATCATGTAAAGTTTTTAAATTTTATGCCTATACGGCTATATACAAAGTTATGTGTTGAAAAGGTGATTGAAAAATTAACTTGATCACTAAGGCACCGAAAAATTAGTTATGATCAAAGGTTATCTGAAAAGTTTCAATTTTCAGATAACAGATAAAAGTCGTAAGATTTTATGTTTCTTGATCATATGTAAAAATCTGGATTATCAAAAGTGTCATGTAGTGTTTTTTCAAATTTTGTATTTTGATTAAAAGTATTTAATCGTTAATTGGCACCGAACACGTGAACCGAAACCAAACCCGAGTTGATTTTTCGACCAAGAGTTTTGGATTGTTTTGAGCCCGAATTTTAACCCAAGAAATCCATAAGGATTAAACCTAGTTTAGGTTTAACAGTTTAAGGCCCGAAATTTCGGTTTCAGAATTTTTCCATGGTCTGATAGTAAAAATTAGGCCCGATGGGCCGATTAGCCTTTTAAGTCAAAAAGGCACCAAGGTTAAGCCCATTGGTAAGATTTTGTAGTTATTAGATACGTAAATCTAATATTGCAATTTAGGTAAGCTGAAAATACTGATTTTAATCCAGTAGTATTTTATTTTAGAATTTTAAATTTTAAATTATATACTATATAGTTTTGGTTTTATAAAAGGTATTTATAATTAACAAAGAATCCCTAGCACTTTGTAGATTAGATCGTTTTGAAAGAAATCTCTAACCGAGTTTTTACCTTAACCGCGAAACCACCGCAATTGGCCTTGGCTTCGCGGTGGAATGCACCGGCGATTGGCGCGCCGCCAAGGGCCACGACCCATCGCACCACGACCACCATTCGTCCATGTGGCCCAGCGCCACGACTAAACCAAGGTCATGGTTCGCGGTTTGGCCTCGTGCCGCGTCCCGACCAGGTGGTCAGGCCACGACAGTGTCTCATACGCCTTTTGGGCCACTGATTCGACGTTCCGATCAGATTGCTCGGAACAAATGGTTTGATAAAACGATTTGAATAAAAGCCATGTTTTAGAAAGTTGGTTTTAGTTTATAAAATAGATTTATAGTTTATAAGTCTTAGTAATTTTATAAATTAAGTAAGAACCAATTTTAGAATAAAATATTGGTTTGATTTATAGAATAGATTAATTTTATAAATCAAATAACACCATGGTAAGGGGATTAGTTGAATAATTGTTAGTTATAGTTTTAACTAAGTTAACTTGTTTTTCCCTTTTTTTATGAAAATTGTATTTTTACCAAAAATTAATTTTTTCATAAACTAATTTCTGGCCAAATATAGACAATTATAATTTCTAAAACGAAAAAGTATTTTTTAATGGATCTAGTGTTTTTTTTCTGTATATATTGTTTGTTTATAATTGCTATATATATATATATATATAGACTTAGGATTATGTGAGACCAAGCTGTTTCCATGA
>LUCG01032186.1:0-12723 GCA_001633085.1 Carthamus tinctorius | reverse complement strand
GAACCACTTTTTGGTTGTAAACGTGAGGACAGCCGAGAGCGCGACACGTGGCGGATGACTAGGAGCCACGTTAGATCCACGGCGGATAACTATGCGTGATTCATGTGTGGGCATTGAATTAAAGGGGGGATCACACTCAAAGCCACAACGTGTCGTGCTCTCGGCTGTCCTCACGTTCACAACCAAAAAACGGTTCACATTTGAACTTTCCTCTATATATGTATGTGTATATATATGTATATATATATATATATTTTCACACAATGTATATTTTCATATAATCCCTTGTTTACCTAGAACTATATAACCCATTATTTACTACATATAAAGGCACACTTATAAACTTATCAAGAGACTAGTCACATGTGAATGATAATCATATAAACCCTAAATTTTGATCCATAAACAAATATTAGTGTACTTTATCTTTTATATTTACAAAGTTAAGATGGATAGGAAGAAATCTCACATAGGATTTGTAATGGTGAAAACCCTAGATTTGTGTAACCTCTAAGATAGAATAGAAGAAGCTATGTCTTGACTCCACGTGACACTAACATTAAATCCATTCAAGACTCAATAAACAATTCATGGTTTGCATTAAAAGATGAGAGAGANAGAGAGAGAGAGAGAGTTACCCTCAAGAGGAGAACGCCGACCAAAGCAAAAAAATGAGAAGAATGAAAAGAAACTGATCAAACAAGGGTTTACGCGAAATCATATTGTCGGGCAAGGGTTTACGCCAAATGGCACTCTCGCCGGCAACATCGCCTAAGTTGTATCGTGAATTCGAGCTGGGTGGCGATTATGCCATGCGAAAGTTATAAATGCCACAATCGTCGGCCGGCATGTTACAGATAGCTTGAATCCTTTAATGGTGGAATAGGGAACGAGAGTAATAGGGAGAAAAGAGTAGAGAGAGAATTATAAAGAGATGGAGAAAGAAAAGATAGAGAGAGAGAGAGAGAGAATTGTTATCTGATTTATTACTTGAATCCCTTATTACAACTCTAAGAGTCTATTTATAGTACTCAATTACAAAGAAGCTAAAAGTAGTTATAACATATAAGTCATTCCTTTACCCTGTCTAGTATGAAAGTTCGTTCTTATATGGATCATCTTGTTCCATCTTTACCATGTTACAGTATTCACCATTGCCACCTTGAATTTCAACCGTAAACAACTACGACTCCTTGAATTAAACCTTTTGTAATTTTCTCATCTCTCACATCTGCCGGAATATGTCCGACATTCTTGAAAGTCTTTGGTTGAAACTTATCCAAAGAAATGGGTTTCATCTTCATCGAAGGAGTTGGTAATAAAGGCTTTGAACGTTACTTTGAGGGATTTGGTGACAGAAGAGATTGAGTGTTATCATTCATGGGTATTTCTTAAAGTGATTTTGGTGAACTGTATATACTGGAATTTTTATCTGAACTAATAACCTTCAGAGATTCTTCTTATAGCCTCGCAATCTCAACCGCTCTAGTAATCGATGTAGGTTTAAAGGCTCTCACAATAGGTTTAATTGCAGGTTTTAGGCCTCCAATGAAGTTATCCAAGACATATGAATCTGGCACAATGTGATTATTTTGCAACAATACAGCCCTTAGATTTTCAAATTCATCAATATAACCTTCCAGAGAATCATGTTGTTGAAGCTTATTGAATTGCTCAACCACATTCATCCCAGACTCGTCTTTGAATCGGGCAGTAAGATCAATAATGAAATCATTCCAATCGACATTTCTTCGGACTGACAAATAGCTCGAAATCCAATTTTCTGCTTTGCCAACCATATTCAAAGAAGCAAGATCCACTCGTTAATCTTCTGGTACCTTACACAAGCTAAAGTACTTGCAACATTTTTAACCCAGATTCTAGAATTAGAGCCATCAATTTGGGGAAATCAAGTTTTGGTACGTACCCTAAATTCCGACTACCGGTACTGAATCCACCATTTTTGGAATAGGGAACGAGAGTAATAGGGAGAAAAGAGTAGAGAGAGAAGTATAGAGAGAAAAAAAAAAAAGATAGAGAGAGAACTGTTATCTGATTTATTACTTGAATCCCTTATTACGACTCTAAGAGTCTATTTATAGTACTCAATTGCAAAGAAGCTAAAAGTAGTTATAACAGAACTGTAACCCCTCTAACAATATCGCCGAAGTAGTACCGAGCGTAAGGCCAAGGATGCTGAGTCGGGTGCAATTGTGCCACAGCGATCACATTCGCTGGGTGGGTATCGTCGCCGGAGGTGGTGAGCACGGTTCTTTTCCAAACGATAGATAGAGGGGGATGGGGTTTCCAAGTCCAGGTGACTTTCTGACAAAAAAATAGAAAGATGATGGTGACTAGGCTTATACACGTTCTCAGTGTGTGGTCAATGTCACTATTCCATAAAGCCTTCACTTGCATAATTAATTAATTAATAATTTCCTTTTTTTATAACAATACTTTAAGATTACTCACTCATAATATACATGTATAAAGGTGGGTATCTAACCAAGGTATAATTATACATATATGTATATAAATACATAAATAAATACCTGCCTACATGTCGAAAATGAAAAGTCTGAATTCTAAGTTTTGTCGAGCATAAAACGAGAGACGTACCTAATCCAAGGTGTTACAATTTGTGTGAGATATGATGAAGTAAGAGAATTGAGAAATGAGGGAAAAACATAAATATCGAACATTTAGCACTCTGGCACCCAAACGCGAGAGTGATAGCGATAGTGCCATATGGCACTTTCGTTGTGAGAGGGACATGCGATTGTGCCACCTGGCACGCTCGTGGTCACTTTCGATCAAGTACCCCCAAGACCTAAAAATTCGACTTTCCAATACGAAACGCTCTCGATTCTCATAGGGACCAAAAAAATATTTTCCTAACAAAATCCATAATTTAGATATCTCAATAGGGTACGGTGTGACTTTTACTTATTGAAATCCAAGTGTTACACATAATTCTACAAGTAGCAGTTCATTTATTTTGAAACTGACATGTTTACTATCTATTATTTGATTGACTAATCATTTGTATTCTAAAGATTGAAGAGGCAAATGGTTTTGCAATTCCTCGTGAGGGATGAATACAAATTTCAAATAAACATATGAAATATGTTTCCAACTAAAAGAAGTTGGAATGAAAAAAAAAACTTGTTTTCATTGCTTAGATGTTGTAAGAAGTTTATTTTTATTGTGTAAACAAAACTCATATGGTTGTTGTTGGGTGCAAAATCAGATTGCATCCGAGGTCACAAGATGATGTCAAAGTTGAAGTAAAAGGTAAAGTCCAAGTGGTCAAAGAGGTCAAAGTTTGCTTTAATGTTTTAGTTATTAATTGTTTGTTTGTAATGTTTTGTATAGTTAGGGTAAAAAATGTAAATCTTGTAAAGTGTGAGGGCTTAAGGTGTTTGGGTATAAAATCCCAAAGTGAGTTTAGTTGTAGGTGTGCACTTTATTGTAAATGAGATTGAATGAGAGAGAGTCAGAGTGATAACTTTGTGTTCTTAGTGCGATTACTATGTGTAAATAGATTCATCGAGATTCAATAAGATTTGGCTCTTCATTCATTCTCTACATGCTTCCACTATGATTAGAACTTGATTCTGGAACAACAAGTGGTATAAGAGCGGGAAATTTCCTGAAATTTGGTAAGATTTTTGATCTGTTCTTCGTATCGAAGTTTCGCGATCTAAGGTATTTGATTTTCATCATTTGATCATGATTTGATTCTGAATCTGATTTCATGATGTTAGGATTTTGTTTTTAGATTGTTTTAGATTGATCTTGAATCAGAATTCATAGATCTGAGGTGTGATTTTAGAGATTTTTGAGATCGATTTTGAAAGTCCGACTGCTACTTTTTGACTTCTGTGTGTTGAGTTTTGATCAATTAGGTCAAATTGTTTGCTATGGATGGAGTTTGAGAGAGTTGAGTGGGTTTAGATTTGTTTTTAGGCTTCCTTTTGGTGATTATGGAAGGTTTTTGGTTCAAATTTGGGGTTTTCAGTCGTCTCCCGACTTGAAAATTGGGTTCTGTTCGTGGTTTCTCGATAGTCCGACTCTAATAAAAATCCGACTCGGACTACGAAAAAATCCGACTCGGACTTTTCATTTCTCCGACTCGGACTACGAAAAAATCCGACTCGGACTTTTCAATTCTCCGACTCATACTTCCTATTCTCCGACTCGGACTTCCCATTCTCAAAATCCGACTCGGATAATATAAAAGTCCGACTCGGATTTTGGCTCTCGAATTGTCTGACTCGGACTTCGGCTCTCGAATTGTCCGACTCGGATTTTAGCAAAGTCCGACTCGGATTATATCAAAGTCCGACTCGGATTTGTTGGTCTCGGATTTTTTGATCAAGTGTAAAAAAAGAATCTGGAAGCATTTTTTGGGCACTTTTTCACGTAAACTTTCTTAGATTGCTTATCTGATTTTAAGGTCAAACATATAAGTCGTTTTTAAGGTCATTTTTTCCCGAAATTTGATGTTTTTTCCGAGTGGTTGGTTTTTTGGACTAAACTTTCAGTTTTACGCTCAAAAACAACTTTCAAATTTTTGAAAAATATTTTTTCTCGGGATTTCACTATTCATCGGTCATTTTTCGGTTGACTTTTTGACTCTAAATTCTGATTTAAAAAAAAAGTTTCCTTGATCAAAAGAAGTTTTAAGATAACAGTTATCTCAAATCAAGTTCAGATTTACGGATCCTCAGATTCGCAAAATTTCAGAATTTCAGAAGTTCAGATTCGGTTTTTAGTGCAGTTTTCAGTAAATCAACGATCATTTTCAAGTTCTGATTTTTAATCAAATCAAGTTGTTTGACGAAATGATGAGTTTAACAAAAGATGACTATGCGTGGTGGATTTTTCAACAGAAGAAAGAACAAGAAGCGTTGAAAGAACAAAAATTTGTTTTGGAACAGAAAATCTCTGATTTGGAGAAAATTTTGAAGGATTCAGAACCTGAGAAAGATAACACTAAAGAGAAGGAGAAAGGAAAGAGACAAGAGTCAGAGAACTCTAAGTTTGAATAAAAGTTATCTGATCTTAAAAAGAGTTTATCAGTTTTAAATGCAGAAAAAGCTGAGCTTCTTATTAAAGTTACTGATCTTCNTGATTTACAAAATGAGCATGATCAAATGTTAAAACATTCTTTTGGAAATGCTCAAAATTTAAAGTTTGTAACTTCTTTGAGAAAAGAAAATGAATGTTTGCAAAAGAAAGTTCTTGAACTTAATGAAGATAAGAGGGTTTTTGAAAACAAGCTTATATCTTCTCATTCAAGGGTGTTGGAACTTTCAAAGCAAGTAAGTGATTTTGAGCAAATTGTGATCATTGAGATAAGTAACTTTGAGAAAGAAAGGAAAACTTTTGAAGCAGAGGTTGATGAACTTTCTTTAAAGATATCAGTTTTTGAAAAGTAAAAAGGATAATGAGATTTTCAAAGAGTTTTCTGAATCTAACTGTTATGTCAACTATTGTTATGATAATGATGATTCTAACTCTTATGATGGAATGAATATTTTTGAGTCTCTTGATTCTTGTGACAGCAAGGAAAAGGACGTTGATAGTAAGGTGACTGATTTTCAAATGTTGTTACAGTCTAAAAGACAAATGTTTGAAGAAGAGAGAAAGGTTTTTGAAAGTGAGAGAACGTCTTTTGAATTGAAAAGTGATAAACTTTCAAAGAAGATTTATGATTTGAAGAGACAGATTGTGAGTGAAAGAAAAGATTTTGAGAAAAAGAAAAATGTTTTCGAGAGCAAAAAGAAAGGTTTGAAGAAAAACAATGTTCGCATAGAAAAGAATAGATATGTTGAGCATCAGTTTGAGGAAGAGAGTAAAGTTTTCCAAAAGGAGAGGAAATCTTTTAAGGAAAAGAGTGTTCAGTTTAGAAAGAAGATTGTTGATTTAGAAGTGCAACTTTCAAATGAGAGAAGTGCTTTTAAAAGAAAATAACAACTTTTAAAGAGTGAGATAAAAGGTTTTTTAAGAAATTGATTGTTGAATCTAAAAAGAAAAACCTTGAGAAAAGTGATTTTGAAAATTAGAGAAGAATCTTTGAGACAGAAGTGAAGAAGCTTACAAGACGATTGTCTGAATTTTCTTCTGATATCATGAAGGAGCAGAATATGAATTCTGATTTAAAGAAGAAGCTTGATGAAACAGTTGAAGAAAGAAATCTTTTGACTGCAAATGTGAAGGATCTTGAAAATATAGTTTTCAAAGTTAATTTGAATCAACAAAAGAGTCCTAATGTTATAGTAGAATTACCTTATGTTGATTATGCTGACTCTGTTTGTTCTTTTAAGACAGTGTCAGATTCTCTTCATGCAGATGGTTCTTCAACAACATGCTTCAGTTCAAGTGATCAGATTCGTATTTCTAATCTTTACTATGATCATCGGATAGATGGTTTAGGTAAAAATCATTCCAGGAAAGGTAAGTTTGTTTGGAAAGTTAAAGGATCTAAGGTAAATGTAGATAAACCAGAGTAAAAATCATTTCAAGAAAAGTAAGTTTGTTTGGAAAGTTAAAGGATCTAAGGTAAATGTAGATAAACCAGAGTTGTTTGTTCCCAAACATAATGTTCAAAAGAACAATGTTTTCAAAGATAAATCTTTTGATAAATCTGATCCTGTTTATTCTGTAAATCAGTTGATCAGACTTTCTCAAAAGAAAATATGTTGTTCTTACTGTGGAACAAATAATTTTGTTCGAAAAGAGTCTTCAGAAAGTTGGTATGGTTCATACAGTATTCCAAATTATAAACCAACTTCTCCTAACAAAAGATGATCCACATCAAGGTGGATACCAAAGTCTGTTTGATTTTGTTTTGCAGGTCCCATATCCTTAAATGCAATATTCAAGGGGGAGTATCTCAAAACACTAGTGGCTCTTGAATAAATCAGTTCAGGACCGGTCTTCAATGTGTTAGGCTTCTAAACAGTCAGTTTAGGACCCGTAGTTCAAGGTATTATTCTTACTTTGAGGGAGAGTTTTAAATAAAAATATTTTGTTATCCATTTTAGGGGGAGTACTTAAAAGCGATATCATTTCTAGGGGGAGAATTCAAATAAGCTTTTATGCTTACATATTTGAAAGAATGACAACTTTCAAGTATGAAAAACCTTTTCATAAATGTTCAAATTTACTTCTCTATTTTCAAATGATTTTACGAATTTAGAAGTGTGATTTTAAATGTTTTTCATATCTTGAGGAGTTGACCGCTATATTATCTAACCGTGTGTTTCCAAAGGTTAATACTTGTGTATTATCTTTTCACATACTTTTCAAGTATTCATACACACCGGTTTAGCTTCTTTTTGACTTAGTTATTACCACGTCTCTATATGACCATATTTTTCGGTGGTAATACACTCGTTAGATATTTCCCATTTGTATTTCATCGTTTATTTGATCAGATATGTTCTTAAATGCTATATCTATATCTTGTTCGTATAGATAATTCCAATTTTTGTGAACCTAAGCTTTTCAAGACCATACATCACAACATATGATGAATCAATTTATCAAACAAGTCTACATCATTCATGTTATTCATTCTATACTTATTTGAAGAAATCTTTATGCTCATATATTGTTCATATATATCTCAAAAAGCATATTTCATATTGGCTACTTGATTCAACCGATGAATCATTGAACTTTCATGTTTAGGAAATCTTTCACGGGATGTGTGGGTTTCAATGAACTTCTCTGGATTACCAAAACCGGTAACCATACCTAAGAAGTTATCCTTGAGAAATGAGTAAGGGGTCTCCATCAAAGAGTGGGGGAGATAACTCAGGCGATCGAGTTATTCTCATAGTGTTAGGGCGAAAAAATGGAATATGAAAGCTTGGTTAGAAGCGAGGATGATTAAAAGAATTGGAGGGTGTGAGAACAGAGTTAAAAGAAAAACAAAACTCTACACCACCCATTTCTAAGTCGGGCAACCACATAATCTATCGGTTCATGTTCTTTGGCAACTGATATTGAAACAAGACAAAGCCCAATGCCGACTCTCAATTTTACCCGACTAGCTACTCATTTCCTTCTCAACAGGGAGATGTTTCAAATCATCACGGGGATGCAGCACATAATCTATCAGATTTTCATTTGGAAAGTCGATATTGAAAAAGAAGGAAGCCACCCTACCTTCGAACTTCATTTCTACACATTGAGTCGTGAAATGTTTTCACATTTTGAGCCATTATGAAAAACACAAGTTGCTATATTCTTTCATCACAAATACACACAAAGAATATGTTTATTTGTCGGAAAGTTCATAGAAATACTTTTCAATGTTTGCGATGATTGAACGGAAGCCCTAGGGAGTGAACGTCAATAAAGCTCTTTATATAGTACATGTTTTGTAGCGAGTTGCTTTGTGCTTCTCACAGGCTTTCTAACTGATTCATACGTTGTTTCAGGATTTTCCCTTCTCAATCTGAATTTGAAAAGATTCGGATTATTTTATGGAATTGACGGTATATTCTTTGTATCATTGGAGCAAAAAGGGGGATTCTGAAGTAACACGGGGGAAATTGTTAAGTACTGATTGGTTCTTTCTGTCATTGATGGTTCATATGATATTGGTGATATGGGAAGATATCTCTGATCATACATTTCTACAGTTTTGATGATTATTCCATACTTCATAAAAAGGGGGATATAGTTCAAAAATGTAAAGACAAAGAGGAGAAAGAGAGATGTTTGCAAGAGATGCAAAAGTTGTCACTGATCAGAATACTCAAAGTCATTTGAAGTTCAGAATCTTCAAAGAGTCAAGGTTTGAAGATTGTTAGAGATGTTTACTTGAAGGTCAAAGTTTGAAGATTGTGTAAGATTGTTATTTGAAGATAGTTCGGTGACAGAACTTCATGTGTCAAAGCTTCATGGTATGTGAAGATTATTGTTGAAGCTTATTGTTCGAGAAAGCTTATTGTTCAAGTTCAAGCGTTGCGGATTATGCTTGAAGACGTTTGCCAAGTTTTTTGTAATCTCGAATCCAAAGGGGNATCTCGAATCCAAATGGGGAGATTGTTGGGTGCAAAATCAGATTGTATCCGAGATCACAAGATGATGTCAAAATTGAAGTCAAAGTGGTCAAAGAGGTCAAAGTTTGCTTTAATGTTTTAGTTATTAATTGTTTGTTTGTAATGTTTTGTATAGTTAGGGTGAAAAGTGTAAATCTTGTAAAGTGTGAGGGCTTAAGGTGTTTGGGTATAAAAGCCCAAAGTAGGTGNGAGTGATAACTGTGTGTGTTCTTGGTGCGATTACTATGTGTAAATAGATTCATCGAGATTCAATAAGATTTGGTTGTTCATTCATTCTCTACATACTTCCACTATGATTAGAACTTGATTCTGGAACAACAGTTGTTGTAACTTGTATTTTTCTTAATCCTATTTCCTACCTATATGAGCAATGGAAAATACTCCTAGGTCTCTAAAAATTTAGTCAGAACGAACGAAACACGTCTAAGAAAAGGAGAGGTAGAACCTCGAATGTTTGATATTATTTTTCGTATTTTATTCATTAACTTTATGTATATTACTAACCCATCAAGGCATCAACCCGCCCTAACCCGTAAGGTTTGGGTTAGGTTGAGATTTTTCAAATCACAATATACGCATTGGAACGAGGTGGATATGGGGTGCGTTTTGCAAACCCAAGTTTATGTGCTGAAGGCCTCGGCCCAGTGAGCACTAAGATTTATGTCACATGCCCGCTTTGTTAAACGGTCAAACCATGTTCCCCAACATGGTACAGCAACTTGGAGGGAAAATAAGGAGATCAAAGAAGATGAATGAGATTTAATAGCATGATGAGTAGGAAAGCTTTAATTCATATTCCTATTCTTGAACACTCTAGTGAGATCCCAGTGATTGATGAAGGTCAAGATCCATGTGATTATGTATAAAGTGGGTCAACTTGAAATTTCTCTCATTACTAGAAAAATGAGCATTTCCGATAGAATTTTCTGGCGAAAAATCCATCGGGAACTTTTTCGACGAATTTCTGGCGGACTTAACAAAAGTCAATAGTAAATCTGTCAGAAATCCGCCAAAAACCCCTCACTGGTTTTTTTTCAAAAAGGAATTATATATTCTCGAAAATGTTTGTGATGGATTTCTGACAGAAATCATATCCGCTTCAAACCCGTCAAAAATTTGTCATAAATATTTGTTAAATTATAATTAAGTAACTCAATTAATGTAATTTTAACAATTAAATAATAAAATTACAATTAAGTGTTAACAATTTTGAAAACAAATTTATTTAAACATGCATATATGTAGTACATACTTGCACACAAACACTTAATAAGTCATCGGTAATGTTATTGGGCCTTAACAAATCACAATATGCCTTATTGTGCTTTTAAGATGGCTTAGTGGTTTCTATTAGGCTATGGTAGTCTTAGTTGTCTTATCTAACCATCTACTCACCACGTAGATATATAATACATGCTTACACACAAACACATAATAAGTCATGGTGATGTTGTTGGGCCTTAACAAGTCACAATATTCTTATTGAGCTTTTAAGGTGGCTTAGTGGTTCTTATTGGTCTATAGTGGGTCTTAATTTTCTTATTGAATCCACTACACACCACATGCATATATGTAGTACATACTTGAAATGTTATTGGGCCTTAACAAGTCCCAAAATGTCTTGTTGTGCTTTTAAGATGGCTTAGTGGTTCGTATTGGGCTATAATGGATCTCAATTGTCTTATTGAATCCACTACACACACCACATGCAATATGCACTACATGCTTGCACACAAACATGCAATAAGTCATCGATGATGTCATTAAGCTTTAACAAGTCACAATACGTCTTATTGGTTGTTTAATTGGTTGTGTTGTTTTTTTATTTTTTTAACTTTTTAATTATTTAAACATAAATCACAATTTAAAAACATAAGATAGATAAAAACTAAAACTTAATATAAAAAAAAGTCAATATAGTAAATATTAAGCAATATGTATAATAATTATAAAAACACCAATACGATAATAGTATGTAAAATATAGAGACCAACATTCGACCTTCAAATATAGATGTTAAGTTTAATTACCTCTATTTTTTTAGTGTTACAATGATGGGTTTAGGATAAAAGAGACTTCTATGCGAAAGTATCTCCATCCATCCGGCCGAAATCCAACGATATCGGGTCTTCAAATTGAACAACAATAATGTCATTGTAAATCTTTAACCAACAAAATCTTAGGCTCGCAGATTTGGTGATTATTTCCACATGGTCCATAAATTTAGGGTACGTAATGTTGGATTAAGTTGAGATGTTAATAGATCCACTATTGTTAGTGTTTTTGATGTTCTTTTACTTATGTTGGAGATGTTTTTAGAGCCCTTTTTTTTTTACTTTTCCACCATGGGCATAAGTGTCTAGGGCAAATGTAGGCAACAAAAAAATGTGAAGGAAGAATGAGAAAGGTAAAAACAAGGGTTGGATTCCATGAAGAAAACAAGTCACCGTGAGAAAGGTAAAAAAGAACTCCACCCTTGGATCAATCGTAATTAAATATTGACACTAATTTAGAGGCATTGGATCAATTCTCATTGGAATCGCAATTCATGGGGCGAGAGTAAGATTAAAAGTGATTAAGGGTCCGGATCCCTTCTTACACTTCTCAGTTCTCACCTTCATTCTTTTTCTCGCACTATTTGCGTCTTGTTACCGTTTATATATTGGAAGACCTAATTAACATCTTCATTCTTGTGTCAATGACAAAACATACAATGAGTGTTCTAAAAGGTAGCCAAATTTTGTATTACTGGTTGGTAAATGATATTCCTCATTCAGTAGAAAATGAATATACATATGACTTTGGAATTCAAATTAACTCCATAAATAGAGTGAAACACAAGTTTTTAAATGATTAACCATGAACAAATAGACTTACCTTCTTTCATGCATGCTTTCAATGCAGCAGCATCTCATCATACTTTTCTTTATAAAGAGCCAAATTCTGAAAGAAAAAACAAACAACCAACTAAAGTTACCACTCAATTATAAGTCATATAGTAACTTCATTATAAAATGATGAATGCTTATACATCATTTAATATAGCAAAATTAACAATATAACCCACCCTCAGTTTTCGAAATCTTCAAACACCACATGTCAACAAGTTTGATGCTCTTAACAGGTTTTTGAAAAGCATAGACCCTATTTGGTTTTTATGAATCAAATTATATATCATATTGACCCACGATGTTTTGAAAGCTGCCAAATCAATCTGAACCGTTTAAAATACTCACAACTTTCGATCTCAGCCGTTTAAATTCATCTAATCCCTACCCAACTCCTCTGACCACGTCCCTCATTCCTCTATTAACTCTCTTCAACCCCCAGGCTCCCCCTCCCCTTCATGTTTCACGAAAACCAGCCACTCCAATCTTCAACCTCCACGATCATCGCTCAGTTGCTTCATACACGATTGATCTCTACGATTCATTATCATATAAGTAGGCTAGGGTTCTTATACCTCTATCCTAAATGTACTCCTCATCTATTGGAACGACGACATTCTAAGAGGTGATGATGGTTTATACTTTGATCAAAGTTTCAGATGATGTTCTGTAGCTTGGCGGGGCAGAAATCAGAGGAAGGTGAAGTGAAAGTGTGTTTTTTAAGCTCCCCCCCCTCTCCCTCTCCCTCTCCC
>LUCG01032185.1:0-11254 GCA_001633085.1 Carthamus tinctorius | reverse complement strand
GGAAAGTTCAAATGTGAACTCAATTTTGGTTGTGAACATGAGGACGAATCTCAACCACTTATCTGGTCAATGAAGGCGGCTTTGACCGGATCCCTCCTTAATAATCTCCACCCTCCCATGAATTGCGTCAATCCTCCTTGATTGCTTCCACCGTAAACGAAGATGTGTGGCTGAGATTCTTCCTCACATTTACAAACAAAATTGAGTTCACATTTGAATTTGACCATACATATATAGAGAGAGAGATAGATTTATTCATAAAGTATATTGTTTTATATACAAGTTTTTTATTTAAACAATTCAAAAAGATGTGGCCACGCTTGCAATTGCAAATATTGCAAGTGTGAAGACTACGTGACATCAAAAAACTCTTTTCGTAATTGGTTTTGTAATCCATTCGAGTGGGGTGGGTATGTGGATGCTATTAGCTTGTGATGACGTAATGAGAATGATGTGTGTGTACTTTTGCAATATACAAACTATTATTCTATTGAAATTTTGTATATTTGAAGAATTGAAGAATATGTGAAAATATATTATACAAAAGATCATTATTTGGCATACATAATTAATTCCATCCAAATCAAATAAGTTAACCATAAAGAAAAACAAATACAAACTATATACTGTTCAAGTTCAGTGATTACATAAAATATGGTCTAAATTGGTCGATCTTAGGCCAACAATATCATTAGATCGAGCAATGGGTTTCATAGATGATCTAGTGTAATTTTTCTATTCATTTTGCATACCATTTAGAACTGATTTCTTTAAAGTCAAAGTGATTTAATATAATCAACTAAACTCTCTAAAGACTTATGAGAAGAGCCACCTTCTTTAAGAGAGATGTTTACCTTCTCCCTTAAACAACTTATTCTCTTACGGATTTCTTCTCCTTCTTCATACATCATTACTCGTTTGATAGTTTTCTCGATCCCTACCCTTTCCAACCCATCCTCCAAGAAAACGCCAATCTTCCAAACGTCGCACACGTATCTGGCATTTATTGGTTGGTCGACAAAACAGGGAGAACAAACCATAGGAACTCCTTCACATATGCTCTCCAATGTTGAATTCCATCCATTATGCGTCCAAAAACATCCCGTTGCTGGATGAGCAAGCACTTCTTGTTGGGGAGACCATTTCACTATGCGTCCTTTATCACCCAGTCTTTCTAGGAACGTTTCAGGCAATGACCCAAGCCATTCTGAACCAGAGACCACCCCTGGCCGAACCACCCACAAGAATGGTAAGCCGGTATTAGCCAACCCATGCGCCACTTCATGAAATTCTGACTGTGTTATACTTGCAACACTCCCAAAACTTACATAGATCACAGATTTGGGTGCTTGGGTGTCTAGCCACGAGAGAATGGTTCGATCTTGTTCAATCAAGCTACTCGAGGATGCCGGGAAGTACTTGTGGAATGGGCCTAAAGTGAAGCTCGGGATCCGATAATCTTGGCAAATGGTTTCTAGTGCAGATTCTTCAAGTTCTTTAAAGGTGTTCCAGATAATCCCGGATGATGCCTTCATTTGACTAATGATATTGGTAACAAGGTCTACCATACCTTGTGGGTTGATTGTGATCTTTACCAAGTCTTTAACTTTCATAATTGGAAATTCTGATACATGTGTTTCGTAATCTGAATATAGAAAGATTGATTATTATTTTAAAATTTTGTACGAAAATATATGATGCTGAAAAATCAAACTCCATTAATAAAACTACTCAAACATAATTCAACAGGAAATATCATTAAAAATTTTGCACGCAATTGGACCATCTCCATTAAATGAGGCGACTTTAATGAATATGAAGAATTATTGGGTTTCTTTTTTTCCTTCTTTTTTTTTTCCTTGAAAAAGCCGGTGGAAAAGTGAGACTTCTTCTTCTTCTTGATTTCTCAAAGAAGAATAAAATCTTTTCCATCTTTTGTGTTTTAATTTCCTTCAATTTGTTTAGTACTTAATTAATCAACAATTATGAATTTTTATAGATGCAGATGAAAATATCTTTAAATGTAAATTCAAAATTAATAGTTTAACAAAAATACAACGGAATTGAAAGAAAACATATACTTATACATTGAAATATAATTTAATTTCTATTTTTACATAGGTACTTTCCATTCATTAATTTGTGTAATAAGAATAAATTAATGAATAAGCCAGCTGGTGTTTTTTTTGTTTAATTTAATCTTAAATAAAATGAATAATGAAACATTTAGATGTTACCTCTAGAAATGAAAACCTAAACACTAAATTACTTTAATACATATTTTATTGTAACATTTTTATATAAACAGGGAGATGAAATCCATATTGATTTATACACAAAAAATCTATAGTTATGAAATACTTATAATATATGTTTTTGTTTTTGTTATAACCAGATTATTGGTAGAATCAGCGACGTTATTAAACATTTATCAGATACCTAATATCGTTTACGTTATTACTTGAGCATGATAAAGATAAAGATAGATAAATTGGTAAAAATAAAATGCAACAAATTTTACCCGGTATATAAGTTGAGAAACGAATCTTACCGACTGAAAACTTATCGGATTTAAAATACTTATCAACAATATGTTTTCATGACCAAAGACATGTTACATGATAAGATAAAATTAAATGGATGAATCTAACCGGTAAGAATTTGATAAAATATAAAACCCTTACTTAAAAATGAAAAGAAAACTGACCTTCTTTTGGAAGATTGAAGTAACCCTTTTGAAATGAAATGGGTATAAACTCATAACCTAACATGCAACCAAGACTGCTTGTTCGGAGCACCAGGCGAGGGATTTTCAGTTCGTTGGCCACGGCCTGCGTGAAGTAGAATACGGCATCTGTGATTAAACAAGTAACCGGATCTTCTTCATCGGCCAACAACTCACTCAGACGATTCGTAAACGAATCTTTGCAGCTCTTATTAAGGTACATAAGGTAATAGCTGGCGTCTGAGTTCACTGACAACTGCTTGGCAATCTCGGAGAAGTCGTCGGAGATGGATTTGAAGGTGAAATCAGGATAATTTGAATAATTTGGAGAGTTGTATTCAGTGTGTATGATGGTTATCTTAAAACCTTGGGTGTGAAGAATGTTTGCCAGCTGCAGCATCGGATTGATATGACCCTGAAAAGGGAGGGGAAACATAATAATTCTCCGGCGACTTTCCGTCGGAAATGTCGACCGGAGAGTGGGAGCTTTTCCACGGGTCTCCATTTTCGGGTGGGGGACAAAGTGGAAGAGGAGTTGTGGGTTTTCAAATTAAATTTGGATACATATAATATACCATATATCATTGAGCTTAAAATATAAAGAATAATTTATGTCATCCTTACCCGTACCACTCATACCAGCTGCCACCTTAGCGTCATATCAGCTTTACCACTACCTTACTACTACCATACCATTTCATCCTTACATATACCAATTTCATACCACTCTAATTAATTAATTAAAAAAAAAGAGAGAGAGAGAGATAGAGAGAAAGGTGGGGTGGGGTGAGTAGAGGAGAGACCGGCATGGGGTACCGGTTGGGGCCTTTACCGCTTCCGTACCGGTTCACCACAGCGGTGTTACCGCTGGTACCAGGCCGGTACCGGCTCCCCTACCGACCCCGTTAATAATGGCCTTAACTTTGTAGACCCCCATCCCTCACATTAGAATTTTCTATTATTTTTTTATTTAAAATATTACACTTTATACCCTTAAAATTATATAGTTATTTACTTTTAGACCTTTTAGTTTCTATATTTTGTTTTACATTTTTATTATATTAACACATACATTGATTAAAATACATTAATAATATACGTTTTAACTTTAATAAATTATACCATCATAACCATCTCGTTGATACCTTCGAATGAGTCAAATATTGAATACTTTTGGATCTCGTTATCTTATAATACATCATGAAATTGTTTAATATTATGAAATTATATTTTTTTTGAACGGCAAGTTAACGTACACACACGTTCCAGCGGTATCGGACCTCCTTACGGGCAATTCCACTAATCCGCTGCGACCCGACCCAACCTACGGCTGAACTCGACCAACAGGTTTTTAGGGTCCCTATGAACCAACCCGAACCGGTCCCGAACCCGGCCCTAAAGAACCAGAACTAGAGTCAGGATATTTCAGGAAAGGGTCGCCCATGGGAATCGAGCCCTGGTAGTGTGACTTTCACCCCACACCCTCCAAGGATGTTACCTATCCAACTGAGCTAGCCCTTTGATATTATGAAATTATATTATAAAATTCCTTTTTTGATGAAATTGTTTCATATTTTTGTGTTTTTTAATAAGTTACATCATTATAATATTATCGTCGATACCTTCGAAATGAGTCAAATATTGAATATTATTTTATTTAGCTACTATATAGGCTGTATTGGTTAATTGTAGATTGAGTAAAACATGTTAAAAAATACGTTTGAGTTTTAACAAGTTACACCATTAAAAAAGTGTTCAATAGTGAGCTCATTTTGAAGGTATCGACGAGACGATTATATATAGTTAAATCCAAAAGTATTTAATACTAACTCATTTCGAAGGTATTGACGAGAAGATTATAGTAGTGTAGCTTGTTAAAATTAAAACTTTCCATCAAAATAAGAAAAATAAGAAATCAATCAGGAAAATACTTAACATTTCGGCTATGTTTGGTAAACTAGCTGATAAGTTAACTTATAACTGATAAGGTAGCTGATGGCTGATAAGGTATGAAACATTTTCGTTAAAAAAGAATTATATAATATTATTTCATCATATTAAACAATTTCATTATCTATAATAAGACAATGAGATTCAAAAATATTCAATATTGGACTCATTTTGAACGTATCAATGAAACGATAATAATGGTGTAACTTGTTGAAATTAAAAAGTATTTTATTAATGTATTTTAGTTTATATACGATTATATGTGTTAATATTATTAAAATGAAAAATGAAAATTAGATAACTAAAATGTATAAAGTGTATAACCTAAATAATTACTACGTGGCTAATTGTAATTTGGTTTTCAAATTCATATGTGAGAGGGGATCTACATTTGAGAGAGAGAGAGAGAGAGAGCGTTTAATAATTATTAATTTATGATGAATACACTAGTTATAATTATATATAAGTATAAGAAAAAACAATCTAGACATAATAATATACCGAGATAATACAATTAAACTCATTAGTACCAAAACTTGTATTTTTCACAAAATACAAAAACTTGTATATAAATTTAAAAGAAATAAAAAATAAAACAAAATTAAAAAATTAATTTATAATAATTAATTTTTGTATCAATTTTGACTATATGTGTTTTAGATTTATTAAATAAAAATAAAATGGTTAATAAATAATAAATATATTAAATACAATAACAACATAAACATAATGTGTTTAAGAATTCAGTTCTTATACAGGCCAGGGGTGCTCAAAAGTCAAAACTCGATAAATCTGATCAACCCAACGAACTCAATGCAAAATAATCAAATCTAAAGCACCCCGATGTATAATACATGTATTGATCAGTTGATATCAAGTTACGATCATTTGAACCAAACCCTATACCCCGTTGAAGCAGATAGCCTTTTCTTTTCTGAATTTTATATGATTGTTAAGTCTATACTAATAATATATACAGCAGACGATTACACCATCACATACATTTTCATATACACATATTTCAATCTCCTGTCCATCATATATGTCAAGTAAATGTGAAAGTATATATGTAGGTTGAGAAAAAGTAGTTGAATATGATATGTTTAAGATTTAAGAAATATGGATTAGTTGTATCAAATGATTTAATGATGAAAAAAGAAATATGAATAGGGAAAACAACATATCCAAGGTTACAGGAAATATTTTAATGTGCCGAAATATTAATGTGATCAATCCGTATTGTTTAGGTTGGGTTGGTGGATTGAGATTTTTCAAATTGTTAAACATGAGGTTGGGTTGTTCAAATGCTATTAGCCCACCCATAAACAAAACAAAAGAAACTTGCCATCTTCTTTTTCTTCCCACTTTCTTGTGCTTCCTGAATCAAGATTGATGAAGGTGGGTTTCGTTGAAAGGAGGTTGGAGATTTTTAGCCATGGTTATAAAACCCAAACCATCGTCTTCGGTGACTGGAACTCACACCATCTTCAGCGACCGGAACTCACACCATCTTTGGCGTCTTTTCCATTGGCCATATCTCAACCAATTGATCATCTCAATTGAAGTAAACACATAAATAAATACACTTATTCATTTCCTGTCTCCATCCCTCTCCAAAACACATACACATTCACACTGATCTATATTCTTTCTCCACGGCCTAACCCCAAACATATTCAATAACAAGTGTAGAAGAAGCATAAGTAGATCCGTGAAAAATACAAAAAGAATTAACACCAAATTATATACAAGTTGATTCCAACAACCAAAAACAAATTCATTACTAAATTTGTCATAGAAAACCATAATCGACAATCAATAAATTCTCATATTCAAGGAGGAGATGAATTTGATGAACAAAAACACCATCCCCCTTACACCCATAAGGATGCAAAAGAAGAAGAATCGAGCAAGATAAAAAATCAAATTTTTTTGGATCTATGAAAGCTTGGTATCAAGGGTGGCTAGATTGACATAAATGCCCTTTCCATGGTGCCACTTAACAGAATCTTTAAACGGCCGCTAGTTTTAAGTACCATAAACAAAGATAAAATGCAAACCACAAATGCCCTAATGTAATAAATTAGTGAAGTCAAAAGAAAAACCAAGACTTTTAATTAAATCCAAATATAAAAGACCTTAAGGATTAAAAGTGCATTTTACTCTTGAATGGAATATTTGTATACATATAAGTCGGAGTTACAATAATTTGTCAAATAACCTTTCATTCTTATGGAGGGACCACACCACCTTTTTTACCATTTCCACATATATTCAAGAAAAATAATAACATAATACTATTATTTAACAGATTAATAATAAACTTAATCTGTAAATAAAATCATTAACGTTCGCAAACTTTTACTTGCATCGTTGAAAAATCTAAGGCATCATTGTTTTCTTTATTCATAAACAAACCATTTTTCTTCATGACACATACTACTTGCAAATGACTTAGAACGACTAAGTTTTTCAATGACTCATGAGAAGAGCCACCTTTTTCAAGTGAAAGGTTTATTTTCTCCTTTAAACAACTTATTCTCTTCCGTATTTCTTCTCCTTCTCCTTCTTCGTTCACCATTACTCTTTTGATCGCAGTCTCGATCCCAGCCCTTTCAAACCCGTCCTCCAAAAAAACACCAATAGGAGAACAAACCATAGGAACCCCTTCGTATATGCTCTCCAACGTTGAGTTCCAACCGGTATGAGTCCAAAAACACCCCGTTGCCGGATGAGCTAGCACTTCCGATTGAGGAGACCATTTCACTATATGGCCTTTATCACCCACGCTTTCTGGGAACTTTGCAGGCAACAACTCAAGCCATTCTGAACCACGAACCACCCCTGGTCGAACCACCCACAAGAATGGTAAACCGGCATTAGCCAACCCATTGGCCACTTCTTGGAATTCCGACTCACTTGTACGTGCACCACTCCCCAAACTTACATATACCACAGATTTGGGTTCTTGGGCGTCTAGCCATGAGAGAATGGTCCGGTCTTGTTCAATCAAGCTAGCTACTAGAGGACGCCCGGAAGTACTTGTGAAATGGGCCTAAAGTGAAACTTGGAATCCGAAAAGCTTGGCAAATGGTTTCTAATGCAGATTCTTCTAGTTCCTTGAAGGTGTTCCAAATGATCCCCGATGATGACTTCATCTGAGTATGGGTGTTGATCATAAGCTCTCCCTTGCCTTTCGAATCAATTACGCCCTTTACGACGTCTTTAACTTTCAGAGGCAGAAATTCCACAGCTAGTAGTGTCTCATAATCTGAATATGAAAACATCTTCTCAAATGTTAATTTTGATTTGGATAATCGGATTGGCATTGGGCTTTTGGCCCAACTTTTTAAACCGAAATATTAGTCATTTAGCCATACAATTACAAACAATATAGAGTCGGTTAATCTCGGTTCCATGGGATAAATATAGAAAATATAATACAAGATCGATTAATCATGATGAATGAAAGTGCTATATATGTAGATTTAAAATTAAACCGACCTTGTTTTGGAAGGGTGAAGAATCGCTTTTCGGATAATGAAAGTAAAATGTCGGAAGCAAGGATGCAACCAAGGGTGTTTGTTTGAAGCACCAGGCGAGGGATTTTGAGTTGAAGTAGAATCCGACATCTGTGATCATACATGCGACTGGTTCTTCATCCAGTTTCTAAACGGATCTACACAGGTGTTATTAAAGTAATAGCTGGCAGCTGTTGTGATCGGTCGGAGATTGATTTGAAGGTGAAGTGAGGGTATATAGTTTGAACGATTTGGAGAGTTGTATTCTGTGTGTAATGTATGATGGTTATTGATATAACCCGATTCGAGATGGGTGGTCTCCAAAGAACAAGAGAGGAGAATTAGACTTAACTTTCTTACTACCTTTTCAAAAGCAACGATACAATCCATTTTAAACACAATTCCTAACCATCATCCCATGACCTTTTTATTCTCCTACACTTTCTCAGCCAACTACCCACTAGGCCACTACACTATTTCTTAACTTACTAGAAAATTAAAAATTAAAATTAACACATGCAAACTAAAAACCATGCAAATACACGTATCAGTTATCTTGAAACCTTTGGTGTGAAGAATGTTTGCGAGGTGAAGCATGGGAGTGATATGTCCCTGGAAAGGCATCGGAAACAATAGTGGAGGCTTTTCCCTTAACGATCGATCTCCATGTTGAGCTAGAGGTGGTTATAGGCTTTTAATGGAGAAAAAACTCTGTTGATTGATTTTGATGAGTGTAGTTGTACCGCAGGATCCTAGCCCCTTTTTTGACATCTAAATTCGTTGTAACAGAAATTATATCTTTTTTTTTTCAAGTAATAATTTACGGTTGTAGTCCTTCAGGTATATTGAATTTACCTTTTCTTATCGCTGAATCTAGCTATCATTTTTATTAAATGAATATAAGAACTTAAAATGTTCTTTTAATCGTTGATGAATTTGGAAAAAATGGTATCTTGATTTAGTATATGTAATTGTAAAGTAACTCTTTTGACATAATTTGCTAGATTAAAGGAGCCCTTGTCTTTTTACAATTATTTGCATTTATGAGTTGGTTGTATTTTAGTTGTCAATATTTTTAATGTCAGAAGGTTAAAGACGTCGACTCTTTAAGACGTTTCTGTTGTACTAATCCTACAATCGTTATAGAATAGGTAAATCAAGGCATACATTCTATTGACAGAGAGCAGCGGTCCTTGGACTTGAACCAAGACGCCATACATACAAATTACATTGATGTACCTACATATATATAGTTTCCATATTTTGATATTTTCATTAACCAATTACTATTATTCCCATAATCTGGCATTAATATATACCACCGAATTTATCTCAATACCGCTCCTTAAAGTATAATGAAAAAAAAAATCTTTCATAAAGACAATTTTGCTTTATTTAATCTTCAATAAGTTAAAAAAAACTTGCATAGACAATTATCATACCTCATACTACTCCTAATACTTGTAGTGAAAAGAAAAATCACAATGACAGTTTTGCTTTCTTAATTAAATTTTTAAACAATTATCTTTCCCCACACTACTGCTAATACTTGTAGCGAAAAGAATTTTTTTTTAACAATGACAGTTTTGCTTTCTTAATAAATTTTTAAACAATAATCATTCCTCATACTACTATTCTTAAAGCATTAATGACGATGAAATCCTTAAAGAAAAACTTACATGATAATGATCTTTTGGTCATATTATTGTCATTTCATCAAAGTAAGACTTCAATGAAACATCACATTAGAGGTTCTTGTATAAACCTTTCTTTCCAATTTTTTAATTTATTAAATATAATTTTATTTACAAATTTTTAAATAAATTTAATAAATACAGAAAACAATTTAGCATATTTTTTTAACTAAAAAATATATTTTACAATATTTACAATTTATAATTAATTACAAACTTTTTTTAACAACTTTAATTGAAACCACAGGTCTACCAAGGCGCTACCAACTCGAAAGAAAGAGATTACAAGGAGGGGAGAGAACAATTCCAGTCCAGGCAACTAATCGAACTACCAACCTTGCATCTATCATGAAACCAAGAATAAGCAACAACCTGAATGTCGTTACAATTATATATATGTATATGAAAAAAGTTTAACCAAGAGATAATTAAAAGTTAAAGTCCTTAATACAAAAACTTGTATAAATATCTACAAGAAATAAATGCTTTATTTAGCATAAATAAGCTAGTTTATAAGCTAATATATGTTTGGATGGACCATAAGTTAGCTTATAAGCTTATTAAAACGCCAGTTAAATTAGCATTTCAGGAGTTTTTTTTCAATTATATCTTTATTAATATTAATTATTATTCTACAAGATACTTTTTTGGTTATTTTATATAGTCATAAGTTAGTTTTTGTCAAACATAATTTATTCATAAGCTAGCTTATCAGCTATCACCTAGCTTATAAGAGCATCTTCAACAAAATTGCTATATTTTTTCTAAATTAGAGAATAAAAGATCAAAATTTCTAAAACTTTATCTTTTGATCTCCAACAGTTTTGCTATTTTAGAGAATCTATCATCATTTATATTACTAAAATATACATAATATTTATTATCCCAATAAACTTTTTAAAAAGTTTTAAACAACAAATTATGTCATTGGTAGATTACATTAAAATAATGATTCTCTCTCATNTGGAATGGAATTGGAAGGATTTGTATTTCAAGTCCATTCAATTAGTGTGTTTGATAAATCATAGAATTTGGTTAATGGATTTTGAAATCCTGCGTCCCTTTTTGAAATCCCATAGATGGTTGGTTTTGAAATCCATGTATAATGGTTAGGATTCTCAAATCCCATAGATGATGGATTTGAAATCCATGTATAATGGTTACGATTCTCACAATTTCAAAAATGCTTACACATTTGATGCTTACACATTTTGAAATCACTTTTGGTTTTAACTTCTCCTTAAAATCCATTCCATTCCATTCCATTCCCTCAAAACGAACACACCCTTAGGGTGCGTTCGTGTAACACCCCGTTTTCCCTGGTTGTGAATTTGTAGCTTGAATTATCCGTTAAGTTAATTTTT
>LUCG01032179.1:0-14116 GCA_001633085.1 Carthamus tinctorius | reverse complement strand
CAATTGGCTTGTGAAAGTGTTTGGTTGCTAGCATCTCGTCAGGTGAGTACTACTACTCGTACTCTATGTTGTATGTATATGTATGTATGTGACTGACAGTTGTTCAGAAAAGGGTCAGCCTCATGCCCTGGTAAGTGAGAAAGGGACAACCTCCTGCCCTTTATGAGTCGAGGAAATTCAGTTCTGTCTTGCGGAGACAGAGGTTTAGTTATGTGCATATGTGTATCTTTGATGTAGGGTATTGGTAGTACATGCTCACTAAGCTTTTCGGTTACCCATTGTTGTTTACCCTTTTTCAGGCAGCAGTTCGGGTACGGATAAGGAAAGGCCCCGACTTGACTTCAGGCTCAGAAGACAGTTACAGATTCCTTAAAAGCATACGTTTTTAGCATGAGACTTATATTTTAACAGTTTTTGTTTGTTTTGAAATAAGTTATTTTACTACACCGTTGTTGATTTAAAATTTATGGCAAAATAGTTTATTTATGGTTTTTCTGAAAAGTGGTGTTACACCGCTCTCTAAAGTGTCACCACTAATTACTTTATAACTTATATTTATATATTTTAGTATTTTACAATATTATAGAAATTCTAATTTCTAAATAAAATCATTTGTTCACGATATAAATGATATAAGTAATAAATTAATTATAAAATTAACCAAAATAATAATTTAAATATGAAATGTTCCATTAAAACTGATATCTATTTAAAATGAATTGTAGATATAATTTTTAATTAACATATTAAAATTAATGTTCAAAAAAAATAATAGATTATCGAGTTTGATAAAAATAATAAAATATTAATGTTTAAGTATTTAAACATAGTTATAAATGAATTAAATATAATAAAACTATTAATAATTAATGTAATTAAAAAATCAATTGGAACTATTAATTTATAAAATATATTATTTATATAGAAATAAGTTTATTTATATAAATAAATAATGATGAATTCTTGCAACCTTTTGCCATCCCTTTTGAATCTTTTTACATGTGAAATTGGCACATCACTTGCAACTTTATATAATAAAATTATGCCTAAGGCAAGAGCTCGGTTGGTTAAGGAGCTCAGTGATTTGCTCAATATGCTAGTGGTCACGGGTTTGAATCCTTCGGGATGCAATCTTGGGACCTCGTGCAATCGCCTTGCCAGTGAGTGAGTCTGGTATGCCCCCTACAGTGGAATGAGCTGACAGTGTGGACCGGTTAGCGTGTCCGGGAAATACACGTTTTTGCTCAATATAATAAAATTATAATAGTTAGAAATTATTTATTATAATTATAAGACAAAAACTAACATTTACTTACAATAACTATTTGAAGACAATAATAAAAAGTTGCAAATAATAAGTTTGAAATTGGTAACTAAGTTGTATAGTTAGAAGTTGATTAATAATTTGTGTAGGTTAAATAATAAAAAGTTGATAATTGATTTAATTACTTATTTTATTAAGTTATTTTTAAACTAATTATTAAGGAAAAAAAAATAGCAAACTTAACATTGATATTATTAAAAATATAAAAAACTAACTTCATTTACCGGTAGGAAGCCATGTGGTGCCCTTCATTTTACTTCATGAAGCGGTTCTTGTTTGAGAAGCAGTACTCCAATGTGGAGCCTCTACCGATCCTCCACGACGGTTGCTAAAATTATGTACTGGTTTAGGAACCTCAAGCCATATACCGCTACGGATGCTCTTACCATATATAACTCAGGTAAAAGATAAAAGTCAATGCAGTCTTTATTACTGATATTAATTCTCACTTGGATTTATGATTTTGTTTTTATGTTATTTATTACTCATATACACAGCAAAACTATGCCTAATGGCACATGAAAAATAATATATTCTAATTTATCATACAAAAAAGTCATCGTTGCTTATTTACATTAGCAAAAGTATATTTTTGAAAAGCAACACATTTATTAAAAATAAAAACACCGAACTACAAAAACACAAAGTCGTAAAATAGCATTTTAAACATATCTTTTAGAACTTTTTAAAGTTAAAAGTCAAAAGTTAAATTTTTTATAAAAAGAATTTTATTTAATTTTAATGGTTTTATATTCAAATATTTTAAACTTAATTATGTTATTTAATAAAATCAATACATTTAATAGAAAAATATTTCTTCCTTCTTAAATTAGTTTCAATGCGTATTATATTAGTGGGAATAATTTTTTTGTTCACACTACACATTTAATTTTATAAAATACTCTAAATTTGAAGGATTTTATCCTATTTTTTATAATTTTTGCATTACAAAGAAAAATTCTATTGAAAGAAAAAAAAGTATCATCTTTTCCACTTTGACAATTAAGTCCTAATTAATACATATTAAACATGTAGCTTAAAAATATCTTATTGTTTTAAATATTTATTAAATATAATGGAAATTTTTTATTTTTCAAAATCTTTTCGCCAAAAGAATTATTTTATATACTTTAAAAAATTGCTACAATAAATTTATGCATGTATGTTTTCAAGTTTTAAATTAGCGTAATTATTGCAGTATACATGTTCTAAATCTCCAACAACTTCCTTAAAATGAAGAAAATAGAGAATTTAGACAATTTTGGGTTTGATCAGCTTCTCTAAAACTTTCTCCAAAATGGAGAAAGCATGAGAGGGAGTGCTAAAATCTACAAATTTGGAGAATCCTCAAAAAATCTCAAAAAATGATTGTCATGAGATAGAAAATGATTTTTTATTATATTTTACAAATAAGAAATCTTGAAATAAAATGTTTAGGAGAGAGAAATAGTATTCCATTAGATATATGTAATATTTTAATAATATAAATAATGATGTTATCTATACTACTTTATAATATATTTGATCACCAAACTCTTAAATACAACTCTTAAAGCATACAGTACTGCCTTTTAAAGCTTAATTTCTTAAAATGTCTTAAATTTTCAACTGCCTGACAACTATTCATTCTCCAAACAACCGATACGACTACTCATTCTCCAAGGCAACCAATACGACCGCTCATTCTCCAAAGAGATGACGATTGAAGTCCCCCATGTGATACTTTATTAAACCATATACCAGGTAAGTTTTTCATTGTTTTCTTTCTTCTTCTCCTCTATTTTCATCTCTCGCTTCTCATGATGAAGGGATTGGGTTGTGTTTCATATACTCCTCTCAAATTAGATACACCATGGAAACGATTTTTGATTTTGATGTTTGTGTATCGAAAAGGTTGATGTTGTGTATCGAAATCTTTAGGGTAGACGATTTAGAGGATGTTTTATATCGAAATCTTTAGGGTAGATGATTTAGGGTGTTGATTTGGGAATTCGAGATTGATTTTGTTGTTGTTTGTTGGAAAGTTCTTGAGAATTCAAACTCCATTTGCTTGCTGCATGTGTACCAATAAATCGATTTTTGTGTTCTGGAAATTGAAATCGATTTTCATGATGTGTATTAAAAGTTTTCTGGAATTCGATTTGTTGTTATGCCCCAATAATTTGATATGCCTCCATAAAGATTCATCTTTCAAGTATACACCGCTAAGATTTTTGCATCAAGTTTTGATACTAATCTTTCCATTCTTGGTTTGCTATGTGTTATGATTTCAGGTGATAGATAACATTGTGTTTTTCTTTTGAAAGTTTAGCCTTTATATTATATGGTGCTGTGCTGTAACTGCTAATCCGATTTCGAGTCCAGGTTTGTCTTCTCCATTCCCCATGTTGTTACCTAAATCCTCTACTTTTACCAGATTGGATTAATTTGATCACTTTTTCAATCTGGTTATCACAAACTATATGCTTTAATATGTTAAATAGATTAGGAATCTTGAGTTGCTTCTTCATTGCTTGGTTGTGTTGTGTTGTTCATCAAACAAACAAGTGTATTAATTACATGCAAATTATCTGCTTCATCAATACCATGGTAATGTTCATTACTTATTTTTCACATTCTTTGTGTGTGTTGGTTAAGGTTTTAGTATGTTATTACATTTATGTTTAATTATAACATTCGGTGTTTTATCGATCCTTTATATTAGAATTCTTGGCCTGTGAGTAAATCGAGCTTCCAAAATGTTTGTTATGGTGGTGACCTTGCCTTGGAATCTAGCAGGTAACAAGATTAATACTTTTTAACCCGATTTTGCTATCAATAATATGCTAATCTTAATATTGTTGATAGGTTCTTCAAACACTTTTTCAATCTCTATCTGTTGTTAATGGAGGTAAATTTAGTAAGAAGGGTATTTATTCTGTTTACTCCTCTTGCTATGTTTTTTTAAGGGTGTCCAGGCCAAAGCCCGATTAATCCCCGGCAATTTTGGGGGCTAAACATGGCCCCATCTAAATGTCCTTAGGCATGCGCACGGGAGGGATCGAACTCGGTTAGGGTGCTATGTACCCCCCGAGCGATAACCAATCCGCCACAACACTGGAAGACTCTTCTTGCCATGTTTAGATGCATAATGGCATGAGTTAAGCTTTTGATATTCTCTAAGTACGTGTTTTCTTCTTTACTTAATCCTACCTTAAATTGCTACTGGTATACTTCATGAAAATGTTAACTCTTACAGCTGAAAATGGAACTTTTTTAACAATAAAAGATATAGCAGAGAAGCCAGTAGAGGCAGTCTTTAGAAACTATAGTGATCTGATTTATATAGAGGATTTTAGCGTTCTCTACGTGAACGGATGATGCATTAGTGAAACCATGGAAGCTACTGTCAAGTGATTGCATTATTTCAATATGCATATGAGATAATTTAATGGATTGGCTGAGTTACTACTTAAGCAACCATGTCTATATCAGATAGTGGATTTTTGTGTGTATATGATATGAATATATAGACTAATCTTACATTTTTTTAGTACTTGTATGTCGTGTTACCAAAAGGAAAAAAATTATATTAACATGTGGTTAATTTTTGTTTACTTGAGTTCATCATCATCTATCTGAAAATTTATACATGGATTTGTCTTAGAGCGATTTAGATCGGATTAAGGGGCCATAGTCATCATCCTGTCTATCGGCAAAACATGGCAAGAGACAGTGTCAACACCGTTGACGGAGCTGTTTCGACCTTCACTTGGAATCCATTGGAGGTTGAGTAAGTTGGTGGATCGGCATGGTGCATGGAACTGGATGCTGGTCAGCAAGTGGATTTCATGGAGATCTGGTAATAATATCCCATTCCTGTCTATCGGCAAAAGTCATACAACCTCCAATGGATTCCAAGTGAAGGTCGAAACAGCTCCGTCAACGGTGTTAACACTGTCTCTTCCCAGCTACGAATGCCGTGAGCAACAAGCAAATGAAACGGAGGCGGCTAATGTGACATCGTTTGGTGCTGAGATTCTTTTGGTGATGCAAGAGATGATTAAATAGGAGGTGAGAAAATACATGGAAGACGAAGAAGAAGAAAGTTGTGAATGAAAAGCTTAATTAATTAAATCCATCAGGTTTGATTTTGAGATTTTACAGAAGTAGCCTTAAAAAAAACACTAGGGGAATAGGCAACTATTAGATCGCTAGAAAGTATGAATTTGGCGATAATCAGTGTGATTACAATATAGCAATTTTGAATTTTAAGGGGATAAAAAAGTTCTAATTTATTTAAATTTAAAGAAAGGTATTGTAACAGGCTTTACCATTGAATCAAGTGTGCTTGGACAGGATTTGAATCAAGTATTCTAACATGAGGAATGGTCTGAATGGAGAATTGGTGATTGAGTATGACCAACATGGAAATGAAGCTTTTTGTTTGTGTTTTTTTATGTTGTTTTGTAAGAACATTTTTTGGGATGAGAGATATTTTAAAAATTACTTGTATAATTGGTTATATAAAACTTGCAAAGTATTCTCTGATATAATAAAAATTACTTGTATTATGATTTTAAATTGGTTGATGTATTATGATAGGAGTATGACATAATAAAGTTCTCGATGAAAGTAGATTGTTAGTTTATAATATAAATGTCGATTTTATAATGAGAATGAGTAAATAAATTGAACTTTATTAGCATATATAGATTAAATATAATGATGTGTTGAAGAATAATATTGATTTAGACATGATAATTTATCATGCACTACCATCTTTTATCATTTTGAAATGATACAATCTTCAGGCGTCAATAGATAGTTAATTTAGTAAGATTTGCAATCTAATTCTACGTCCATAAGCATATGATTGTGACCTTGTGATTTCTTTTGGAATTTTGGACTTCTAATTATATGAAGATATGTATGTATATGGCGGGTTTTGATGAGAAATTAAGTAAGCATGAAAAGTAGTTATCAATCGTCAGATGCAGTAATGTTAGATTTATTGGATCAATTCTAAAAAGCAATTCATAACGCATGATATAAAAAATGATCAACATTTCAACCATAAAACATGTTTTTACAAAAAGATTTTTTTTACAGTATAATAGCTTCATGGGATAAGCTTTACAGAGTGCTTTGAGGTATTGAAAAAACAAGGAATGATAAAAAAAATATCAAAAGTTCTTTTGAGGAAATCAATAGAAAAAAAAATCCCGAAATCAATTTATCAAGCAAGAAACTTTAAAACCTCCAATCCTACCAACACACTTAAAAGATCAAAAGAAACTTTAGAATTTAACTAAAAATGCTAAAAAAATCCACCAAAATACCTTATATTTTTGCCTCCCGCTGCATTGCGCGGGTATACAACTAGTCTTTAAAATGAAGAATCTATTGGAGTTGAATGCATTTTTCTTATAAAGATTTTTGGAGTTTGATTTTCGATTTTGGAGAATTTTTTGAGAAGTTGTTGGAGATGTTCTAAAATACTAGCAAATTATTATAATATTAAGAGTAAATTTCAATTTTGGCCCCCATGGTTTGTTGTTTTTCTAACCTCTGTTTCCTACAAAAATTTTAATGCAAGAAGGACCTAAAAGTTCTCTGTTTTGGTTCTTAGAAAGTAACATTTTTAGGTGCCTCCAATCTCCGTTAAATCCCCTTCACGTGCCTTACACATAAGAACATGTTTGTCTTTTTAACAAAACCAAACCACAAGGTCAAAATTACAATTTACTCTTTTATTAGTATACAGTTTATTTAAAACATATATAACTATATTATATAATTAATAAATTATTATTACTTGGTTTAAAAATAACTTATTTAATACATGATAAAATTTTGATTAAATAATTATTTGTCTACGTTTCGTGGACCAACATTTTAATAAAATAATTTATATCTTTTTTAATAAGGTTCACCTGGGCTTTACCCAGACTACATCTTTAGTAATTTTTACCGATAGCTAAAGCATGCTCCCCTGGGATTAATACTCAGTGACTCCTGGTTGCTCACCCCCGGATTCGAACTTGGGTTGGTTGTTACACCTTTCACAAGTCTTAACCAGTAGGCTGCCCCATTGGGGTTAATAATTTATATCTTTGCTTTTGCTAAATTTCTTTTTTATTAGAAAATGTATTATCCAAAAAAATTATTTTAAAGAGAAGAAGTATTTAATAAATATTATGTTAGAAATAATTGAGAAGTACAATCGACCCAAAAAACATAAAATTGGACCAATATCCTTCAAAAATACAAAATTTTCATTAATTAATAATTTGTTTATGACCAATAAAAATAAATTAAAGACATAAACAACTTTTGATTGTTTATATAAAATATAAAATACAACATATATGATATATAATATAAAAAACATAGTAAAAAACATTTAAAAAGAGTAAGGCTATGTTTGGCAAAAATAGGCTATTCAAGGCTAGCTTATTTTTGGGGTACACGTTTGGATGGATGTGAGCTATTTATTGAAACACTATTTGGAGTAGTGTTTGAGGAGCTTTTTATGATTATTTTTCATTTATATCTCTTATTAATATTAACTATTATTAAAAAATAAATATTGATTAATTGTTATAATAAATATTAATTTATAGTGATTAAAATCACTTATTAATTAAATTAAATTATATGTTATATATTAGTTATTTTTCAAATGTTATTAATTATATCAATTATTATTTAACATGTTTAGCTATAAAAAAATAACAATCTTTTTTATGTAAGTTACATAGAATTAAAGATATACTTTTTTTTCTTCATAAATAACTAAACATGCTAAATGTTATAATAAGAAATATTTAATCTAATTCTTAATATATATTCTTTTAAAATTATTAATTATTTAGGATATGTGTAGTTGGTCAATTTTATTTTTATTTTTATTATATGTAATAGTAATTTAAATATAAAGCAATGTAGATTTTTTCTAAAATTTGTTAACAAATTCAAAATACGTAATAATCAATTTTATATTTTTTTACTTAATACATTTTATAATTTAATTTTTTAATATATTGTTTGTATTAATTAACACATTATATTATTGGAATTTTATTTCAATTACATTATTTAAAAAAAAATGAAAGTAATTAATCAAAATTTAATTTTTTTAAAAAAGAACGGCATTTACTTTCAACATTTTTTTTAACTTTAAAGGATCTTCAATCCATAATCATTTTCTCTTTTTTAGGATTTAGAGTTTAGGGTTTAAACATAATCTTTATCAAGAACTTGTCTTTAATTTATTTTGTTGGATAATGCTACTTCTATTAGAAATGAAATTTAGTATAAACGAAAATATAAATTAACTTTATTAAATTTTTAGTCGACGAAACCTGAACAAATTATTAACTAAATTTTTATCATTTATTAAATAAGTTATTTTTAAATCAAGTAATAATTATTTATTAATTTATAATATAAAATTATTATGTTTTTAATAAATTCTATAATACTAGAAGAGTAAATTGTAATTTTGGTTCCTATGGCTTGTTTTTGTTAAAAATACAAACATGCCCTTATGTGCAAGGCACGTATGAGGATTTAACGGAGGCATCTTAGCGTGTTACTTTCCAGAGATTAAAATCGAGCACTTTTGCATACCATAAGGTCCTTCTTGCAATTAAATTTTTGTAAGGACCAAAGTTGTAATCTACTCTAAAATTAATGGACTGAAAATGAATTAATAGTTTAGGGGCCTTTTTGTAGTTCTTGAGAAAAGAAATTTGAAAAGAATTTGTTGTCCAACACACTTTTTTAGTGATAACAAATTGCCAACCACCTTTTAGTTTTGAATTTCATACAATCACGTATCATGTATTACAATATGGTATCTATAATTGTTTATGCAATTATATATGGATGTTATATCAATATTTATGTAAAGATTGTTATATCTATTACAATAATCTTTTGGTTCAAATATTTACAAGTAATGAAATTCGGTTTGATTTTCTTTGGATCCGGTTTATGTAAGTATCGGTTCTAAGTTTTATAACTGTTACTGATTTTGGTTCAATAGATCCGATTTTTTAAAAGTAAGACCAGTCATTTTGTTACTTTTGTGAAAGCAATGTGGACGCATGCATGTGCTTCATTTGGTTGCTTTCGTGGAATTAACTTAAAAAACACGTGGGTTAATTGATTTAAGAAAAATAGTTGCTAGGATTAGATTGGTCATCAACTGATTATGGTTAAAAATGGGACAACTTAAGCACGAAGGACTGGACTAGGCTTGTGTTTGGTCCTTTGAATGATTTTTAGCTCGTGATCGAATCAGTTCACATAATTGGTCTTTTGAGAGAGGTCCAAAGGAAAATTTCAACAAAAAACTGAGGAACACCCTCGTAGCCCTTCATCTAGAACACATGCACTTGTACATAGAAGTAATTTAGGGCGCACACGTGCATAAAAACCAAAAAACAACTTACTTACTTCCATGCATAAGTATATACAGTCCAGATACAAGGTTACAACAACAGGAGTGTTCCTCAGTTTTTTGTTTTTTGAAGTTTACCCTTTAACCTTTTTGTGCATATCTATTACAGTGCAGCAAAATGTTTTTGTGTACGAGTCACAAATAGGCTGAAGATTTATGAATCGTATTATCATAGTGGAAAGGGTTATGGTTATTCATTAGATGTCCATCACATCTTTCTGATTAACATGACCAATCCTTGCGGGGGATAAACATAGTTCTTATACGTACATCGAACACCAAAACTATGGTTCTCGAATAAAATATCAACCGTCTATGAAAAAATAGCCCATTTTGCCTATATTCTTAAAGGCTTTTTGTGGAACCCATTTTGATGCAGAATAAAATTAGCCATTTAAATGCAAAAAGATATAAATATTAATGGTTTTAAATCATTGACTAAAAACCCAAGATACAGTAGAATGTATGGAATTATATTTCAATGTGCCATGCTATACAAACAATAACAACATACTTTTTTTTAGATAAGGTTCATTTGGACTTTGCCCAGACTACATCTTTGGTAATTTTTACCGAGAGCTAAAATATGCTCCCCTGAGATTAATACTCAGTGGTCCCTGGTTGCTCACCCCAGGATTCGAACTTGGATTGGTTGTTACACATTCCACAAGTCTTAACCGGTAGACTGTCCCATTGGAGTTAATAACAACATACTTGACTTTTAAATAATACTCTTTTTGTTGAATAATAGTAAAATTAAAAATGAAAACCATAGATTAAATCAAATGTGTATTAAAAATCTATATATATTTTTTTTCTAAAATTTATTTCAAATTAGTTATTTGTTCATCAATAATTATTACAAGATATAAGTGATATTATTTTTAACTAGTAAGATTCTTTCATTCCATTTTTCATTAAATTACAACTCCATTACATAACACAAACCTAAAACAAAAAGCATAACAAAACTTTAATTGTGCAAAGTTAAAATCAGGGTTGAAATTTGAAGCATTTTTGTGATTCTATGATTCATCTTCAATTTTTCTAATCAAGAATAAACATATAATATTTAATTCTTTTTTATTTTTCATAAAATAAAATATAACTATAAATAGAAAAAAACATGCATACATCACATGTTTTTTAATACATATCATAATCAGATATTGTATTTATGAAATAAGATAACATTTTCTTATTCTTAGTTATCCTTAAGAATACATTTGTTAATGATAATTAATACAAAATATATGTTAGATCCATTGTAATATAGAAATTTGTTCAAATCCCCTCATTTTAAAGATATATTTAATTAAATGTGGTACTGAAAACACTAAGAATGTAAAAAACTGAATAATGTGGTGGTAACCTTTCATTTGGACATTATGCATATAAACTTATAAATAATTAAAGTTGTTTCTGGTTTCTATGCATGTGTGCATGTTATACATATGTGTATATCGAACAAATTGTTTACAAATTACTTGTCTATAAATATAAATTTCCATTCAGATGAATGGTTATCAGGGCGTTCGTTCAGTTTTTATTTTTTGTGGTTTAACTTGAACATTTAGGCTGTGTTTGGCAAACTAGCTAATAAGTTAGCTGGTAGCTGATATACTAACTGTTGACTAATAAGATAGCTAGTAGCTAATAAACTAGATTATGAATAAATTATGTTTGATAAAAACTAGCTTATGAGTATGTAAAATGACCAAAAAAGGGGTATCTTGAAGTATAATAATTAATATCAATAAATGAATAATTGGAAAAAGCTATAGAAAACTCCTAAAACACTGTATAGCATTTTAATAAACTAGCTTATAGTTCATCCAAACATATACTAGCGTATAAGATAGCTTATCAGTTTTGCCAAGCATAGATTCATAAAATTTTAGAAGGGTATTAGGCCATGCGTATCCAACCCTCCCAACCCTACTGCCACATCAGCTTTTTCCCAACCCAACAATTAACCCTCTGGAACCCTTCTCTGATTAGTACCCAACCCTCTCAACCCTCTCACACACACACGATAGACAAACACAACACACACACAAACTCAGTGGTGTAGGCAAACCGCTTGAGCTCCCAACCCGCTAAACCTACTGCCAGCGTATCGGCAGCCCGCCCAACCCGACAGGTTCAAACCCGCTCAACCTAGAGTCCCATTACACATAGCCTTAATTGAAAAGGTAAAAATTAGACAAGTGTGTCTTCCAAACTTCCATAGTATACAGCATCAAAAACAAATGCACCCTGGGAATTCCCCAAACTACCCCCAAGTTCTTTACAAATTTCCCAAAATACCCCTCTTTTACTACACCCCCTATTTAAACCCACCTCTTGTGTTCACAATTACCAGCAAACAAAAAACTCCACTCTCTCCCTCCCCACCACCTTCTCCCACTCACACATCCCATGGGCTTAAATTCGAACCGGGTGGATCACTATTCGGGTTCGGGTCATGCTCCGGTGACGGTGACGGTCTCCGGGGAAACGACAACAATGACGTCACTGGAGGTGCACAATGTCTGCCTGCCGCCGGCGAAGAGCACGTGGCAGAAGCTCCGGCAACGCCTGTCGGAGGTCTTCTTTCCCGACGACCCGCTGCACGGGTTCAAGAACCAGTCGCGTCTCAGGAAATTCGTGCTCGCGCTCCAGTTCTTCTTCCCGATCTTCGAGTGGGCGCCTAATTACAGTTTTACCCTCCTCCGATCCGACGTCGTTTCGGGCCTCACGATTGCCAGTCTCGCAATTCCTCAGGTAGTTAGTTTTTGCAAGTTCCGATCATCATCACCTTCGTCTGAAACTCTGAATCATCTCTCTCTCTCTCTCACACAGTGAGTGTGTATGTGTGTGTGAGAGAGAGAGGAGTAGAAGATGGATGGATTTTGCAATAAATGAAAATTTCTGAAACCGAAACCGAGGGTTTTTTAGACGGTTGTCAATTTCAATGAATATCGTCTCCAAACACCGGAAACCCGTCTTTGGTGTCTTTTTACGTTTGTTATTTCGTAACAGTTTTAGTTTTTCTTAACAATCGTTTGCTATTTTTCGTTAAGTATATATACACATATTCACATGAGGGGTATTTTAAACATTTTTTTTGGTTAGGTCCGTCACGACTTCGTTATACGAGGGATATTTTAGCTTTTTTAAACATTTTTTCTGCTACGTTCATCGCTACTTGGTTATATGAGGGGTATTTTAGTCTTTTTAAACATTTTTTTTCCTGTTACCTCCATAACTACTTTTATATGAGGGGTATTTTAGTCATTTTGAATATTTTTTTTCTTTCAGGTCCATCATTAATTGGTTATATGCAGGGGTATTTTAGTCATAAGAAAAATGTTTAAAATGATTAAATATCCTTTATTTAAGTAAAAGTTAACCATCGTCACAAGAAGGTATAAAAATGTTTAAAAGAAAATAAACATAAAGGATTAAATATGAGTTTTTAAAGTTTAAGGATGATATTTGTTAAAATTCATAAATATTAGGGACCAAAAGTGAAGTCCACTTTTTATGATGTTGGGTGCATCATGCATGGCAATTTGTACCCCTTGCTTAACTCATCAAGCAATTTTGTTTATAGTTATATGATTTTTAAGATATTTGATTTCAAAATTTATATTTATTTATAGATTTTTCATATCTAAAAGTAATTAATTAATAGGTATGATTTCAAAATTTATATTTTCCAACAAATATTTTTCTCATTATTTTATACCATTTTCATCACAAATTTAAAAATCAAATGCTAAAGAATAAAGCTGTGATGATGCATGAATTATAAGCTACTCCTTTATTTATACCATTTTCATGACAAGTTAATTATATACTTTTTATGGAGGGCAAAATTTCTTTTTCTGATATCAATTTATGGATAGCAATAAATTACATGATTTTTGTGGGTTAATATTAAACCTTAGCTGGACTAATTTTAATGATGTGGAATAAATTCCTTAAATACTAAAAACATCATCTTATCCCTTTCAGACTTTTAATTTGTTCTTCAAAAATAAGCAAGAAATTTGGTGCACCAAATCTTTATTCCATTGTAAATCTGTGGTTATAATTCAACCAATATAGAAAATAAAATTACACATATTATTTAGGAAGCTTTATAATAGTTTGATGGTACTTAATTCTTCTTGTATATATGAACATATTTTAACTTACTAAATTAACCTATTGGTGGTGAACATGTCTTAGGCTATCAGTACCCCAACCCTTCCAACCTAACATGCCACATCAGCTAACACATCAGTTTTTCTCCCTCTCATAACCCTCTGCAACCCTCTACAACCCGTACCCCAATTCTCTCAACCCTCTCACAC
>LUCG01032136.1:0-21774 GCA_001633085.1 Carthamus tinctorius | reverse complement strand
ATGAGAGTGGTATGGGTGTGGTTGATTGGTATGGTAGTGGTAAGGTGGTGGTAAAGCTGATGTCGCGCTGATGTGGCAGCTGGTATGAGTGGTATGAGTGGTATGGCTGTGGTATGGCGTTACGACATGGCCTTAAAGTAAAATTGGTGAAAATGGAAATAATCGACAAACAATTGGTAATCGAATTACCAAAATTCAAACTCACTTCTCTTCAAGATTAATATCTTGTATATGTATGATGGCTGGATCAAAATCGACTCATGAAGACTGCAATCTCTGCGAAGGTTCACATACAAAACCCTCATATTTAACCAACATCATCAACTGCAAACAATTATTTTAGTTACTTCCAATTTTTAGAATTTAACCAACATCATCTTCTGTTTTTAGATGCATATTTCACACTAACATCTTCCAGTTTGTAGTAGTTGATGTGTATCTATCTGCATAACTCTTGGCACAATCTCATAGTTGGAAAATAGCATGAAAAAGTCCAAGTATAACTGTCTGTCTATGGAGAATTGTATAAACATCGTTTAATAGTAATATTAATAATAAGAATGTTACTTTGCATACCACCTGTTTGATGAATTTCCCAACAAGAATCAGGATGAGAAATTCTAGTCTTATTTTTGCAACTATTTGGATGGATCAGAATTGGCCAGGGTGCAGAGATAGAAGATATATGCACTTTGATGTCTCTATGTTGTGAGTCGAAAATTCTATAAAATTAATTGTATGAGGGTGATTAATATATGTATATGAGCCACACAAAAAAAAAACCAACAGATGAAAGAAGTTATCTCTCAAGTTAAAATTTTCTCTTGTTGCCATAAGACCTAAGCTTTACCTTTAGTTTTTTAGCCTTTTCATGCCTCTTTTTTCTTTAATTAAGAAGACCCAAAGTCCCAGACTGCCTCTTGTTTCCCCAATTCTGTATTCATAATAATGAAGGGTGGATTAGTGCTTCATACACCTGCTTAACCGCGTAGGTTATTGACTTTGCCACGAGGTCTAATAAGAAATCCTTGTATCCTGTTACATTTTGCAGTGGAACAGATTCAGCATCAGAGAGTTGTAATCCAGAACAATCATAAAGAAAATCTTGTTGGCATATTGCATGAAACAGGCTCGAAGGAGGTTGTCATCTTGTGTCATGGATATAGATCCTGCAAGGTTGGTTGGCCATTCTGAATTTTTAACATGATTTACCTTCAATGATACTCCAATGAGAGATTTTATTTGTCTTCCATTCTCACCTACATTGTCAGCTTTCCCTCAGTGTTGTGCATATGTTGGTTTGGTATCTCAGTGTATGCTATATGCTTTTGCTTGGGTGATTTTCAAAGCCTTCTTTTACAGCCCATTTTTGACAATGCCTTTGTCAACTATACGTTTAGATTGATATGAACTTTCATACATAATTACATATTATACTTCCCTTCATGATTGAGTTTATTATACCATCTACTTCCAAAATGAAGTCCATTTTCATTTTTTTTGTTTTCTTCCAAATTAACTGAACAAAATGAAATTTGGAAGAAGCAAGTAAGCTGTTGGTCAAAAAGAAGGTTAAGGTTAAACTATACATACACTGATACACACTTAAATTAAGATACGGAACATGGGTTCTCTATATAAATTTTGTTTTAAATATAATTGATTCATCTTTTTTTGTCACCATACTGACTTTCATTCTTCTCGTACTTTTTATAAATCGACTCTTTCAGAAACATAGTCACCAAATATGATATTTGTGCTCTGAATTGATACCAGACTGCATCGCATCACTTGATTTTGTGGGTCATGTGAATTTAGTTAGCATCTAGTTGATAATGCTTGTGAAAGGATAGTTTTGATAATTTTATTTCTATATTACAGGACAGGATTCCTATGGTGAATCTTGCTGCTGCTTTTGGAAATGAAGGAATTAGTGCCTTTCGCTTTGACTTTGCTGGCAATGGGTAATTGCTGTTTGCTAGTAATTTTGTTGCAATACAGATAGCAAATAAAATGGAATTATATTTTTAGAGAGACAGAACAAGCTCACAGGTATACTGGGGAGAACACTGTCATATCCTGAACTGTGCTGCCACGTGTACTTGTAATGTCTATATAGGCAGGAGGAGGAAAGAACAAGCTAAAATGCATTTGATACTTCAAATAAACCTGTAATTCTGTTTCTACAATTTTTTGAAGTAGTCGTCAAATGTCTAAAGAAACTTGAACTCACAACCTAAAGAAATGAGAATTGGAAATCCACTGATACCGTAGGACCAAAGGCCAATTGCTACAGTAGTTTTATATCTATAACAATTAAAGCATATATGATATGGGTTGGGTTCTGGTGAGAATTTGAGGTTAACATTAGAAGCTTGAGAAGTGGTCATCAACCGTTGGATGAGAAATGGATGCATATTAGGATGAAATAAAAGTGATCAACGGTTCAGATCAACTTTTCATGCTTCTCAAACGATCCTTCGCCTATATGATATATACATTTACATAAATCGTCACATTCTGAGTTCGTGTTGCTCATCACAAATGACAATAATTGAAATAACTATAATGTTGTTTCATCATGAGCCATATGCCATAACATATTAACATCATGACTTCACTGCTTTACCAATGTTCTTGATTGGAATCTTCAAACCATGATTTTTGATAGTTAGAGGGCTAATCGGGAGAACCGTCCATTAATTGACCAGTTCGGCAATTACAAGTATTGTAGATAAACATAATTTCATCTTGGACAAGAAATAAAGTTACAAGCAAAATACTTGCAAATACAAATTTATAGGGAACACTTGCGAATATGCTTAATAGTGAATTTACATGGCTCAGTTGATTATGCTGACAGCTTGTTGACAATGACTTCTTTGTTATTGTTAAAGAGATAGTGAAGGTTCTTTTCAGTATGGGAATTATTACAGAGAAGTTGATGATCTACGGGATGTGATTCAATACTTTGAGCACGAGAACCGTTCTGTGGCTGCAATTATCGGGCACAGTAAAGGTCTGAAGTTGGAATGGTGCACTTTCTTTATGTAGAACTAGAAGTATATGCTATTTTGCAACCAATTTAAAATACTGTTATAATGACCATAGGGATTTTTGCAGGAGGAAATGTGGTGCTTTTATATGCTTCAAGATATAATGATGTACATAACGTGGTCAATATTTCTGGCCGATTTAATCTGAGCAGAGGTATTGAGGGTCGATTGGGTAAAGATTACTTGCAGAGAATTAAGCAATATGGATTTATTGATGTTGCCAATAGAAAGGGTAAGCATTATGATTTGTTGCTGACAAGTTAACCATTGCCTCCTTATGTTACGTATGGTTGTTCTTCATTTGTGAATATTCTCTTATTCTTATCTTGGATCTCAATCAATTTTAGGGAACATAGAGTATCGTGTGACTGAAGAAAGCTTGATGGACCGTCTAACAACCAACACAAGTGCAGCATGCCAACTGATTCCCGAAAACTGCAGGTTTGCAAATCCTATCAGCTTGTGTTGCCTTTTTTTTCTTTTTTACAGTTTTCTTTACCACACACTTTCGCAAAGACGATTGACGTCACCCTCGTTTTAATGTCCCATAATAATTGGAATATCTATTGATTGTAATGAATCTGGTTCACAAGATTCCTCAACTTACTATTGAATAGCACTGATGATGGCCATGGGGTCGTGCGATGTGTGGCTAGATAGACGATTTACTTTCTTTTATAAACTTGTCTTCAAACAAACTATTTTATTGCAAATAGGGTTAGGGTTAGGCTCAAGGTAAAACCTAAAAAAAATGGAAAACTGAGGAACACCCTGGTAGCCCTTCATCTTGACGGTATGCAATTGTGCATACAACTAATTTGTAACATGCACATGTGCATAATACATACGTGCATAATTTACTTATATGCACAAGTGCATATCGTCCAGATGAAGGGCCATCAGGGTGCTCCTCAGTTCTCCATTTTTTTGAGGTTTCCCCCTTAACCTTAGTTTTGGAATATGTGTCTTATAGTTGTGTTTTATGTCTTTTACCCAAACTTTTTGCAAGTTAGGGGTCTTCTTAGAAACAAAATCTGCTTACCTCTTACCTTTCAAATCCTACCTCCAGATGGGATATACTGGGTTTGTTTGGTTTGGTTTTGTTTAAACTGTTTGAAGTTAAACTAACCAAAGTTGGTAAAATCAGAAAAACATTTAGACCAAAATACTTAACTTGGAGTTGATTATAACAACATCCAATGTGTTCTAATGTAGGAAGATGGTGGTTGCAGGGTGTTAACCATCCATGGTTCTGCAGATAAGATTGTAGGGATGGAAGATGGCATGGAGTTTGCAAAACATATAATTAACCACCAATTGCATATTATCATTGGAGCTGATCATGAATATACCTCCCATCAGGATGAGCTAGCTTCTATTGTGCTTCATTTCGTCAAAGCCGGTTTCAACAATATCAATTCGTACACACGACCAGCGGATAAGTCTCTACGTTCATGCTTATGACTTGCTTTATCGGTCAGAATTAGAAGTAAACCCGAATGGTATCACAATGCTCTCCGAAGTAAAGTTTCATTATGGCATTGTATTACAATTATAAGCATCGGATAATGTTCAGATTTCATGATGATAAGATCTCATTATTGTAACCCTAACGGTAGCTCAATTGGTTAGAGATTAGGTTTGTTTTCTAAAAATCTTATGATTGTTATTGATATGTATTACCAAAAGTGCGGACCTGTTTGTTAGAAGGTTAATGAGTTTAATGAGCTTATTCGGTTAATTATACATGCCTCTTTGGTAGTGGTTTAATGAGTTAGGAAGTGACTTATTCGGTAAGTTTCTAGAGAGGAGCTTTATGTAGAAATGACTCTTACCCAATAAGGGCTTAGAGTGTTGAAGACACTACCAACATTTAGCTTCAATAATACAAATTCTAGTAATGAGGGAAGCATAAACATCACAAGAATTGATTTGTAGTTTGTGATGCAAAATTGAAGCATCCATAGCAAAAAGGCTGGAAATCCCTTCATTCTAAAAGAGCGATTTCCCACTTTTTTGAATAAATACACACCATGAACACAACTAAGAATCAAAATAATTCCATTAAGTAGGGGCTTAATGAATTCACATAAAAAAAACCAACCCACAAACACTAGTCCATTTCCGATCATCAACCCAACCCAGTGTCGCAAAATTTTACTTGGCAAATACGTCTAAACGACAACACACACACCCCTTGCTACAACCATCACTCATCTTCTTCACATTCTGTCTTCTCTCCTCCTGGGGGCACACGTGATGATCTCATCGACTCTCAGAATCATTTCTGCAGCCTCCGTTGCCGATAGCAATACGGCCTGCTTCACTTTAAAAGCCTCTGATATTCCAAGCTTCCCCATGTCTCCAACCTAATAGTAAACAAAACATCTTTTAAAATCTTGATGAAAATCCCATGAACCTTATCGAACACTTCATTATTCAGCATGTCCCATGAAAATCCCAACATTTCCATTTGTGTGAACTTCTTAAAGTTGTTTATCCGTTAAGCGTCTATTGGTATTGATTTGTCCCACAACGAGTCCCCTATTTCTCCATTATTGGAGAAAACTGATTTTGGTAAATAGTCAGTCAACTTTTCTTTGAATGGCAAAAATAGTCAATCAACTTGGTAAAAAAAAGGATAAAAGTTGAAAGATTTGTATTGCTGCAAAATATAAAATTTTGTTTTACTTACAGAGCCAGTGATGACATCAATCCCTGCATTGCTGTTCTCTTTGTGGTGTTCTGCACGAAGTTGGGCGATCAATTCAGCACTGTCCAAACCAGCATTGTCAGCAATGGTTGTAGGGATGGCAAGCAGTGCTCGTGAGAAAGCGTCAATAGCATGAGATTTTTTCCCAGGTGTTTTTCGGGCCAATTCATCCACGGCCTTTGCCATCACCATCTCTGGCCATCCACCGCCAAGAAGAACCCTACTATCATTTACGGTCTGAGACAGCACACATAAGGCATCATGCAAGGATCTTTCTGCTTCATCAAGAACATGAAAACTGAAAAAAGCAAAAAGAAAAAAGTTGGGGTCAATTCTCATCATATAGCTTAAGCTTATAGAAATGTACTCTTGCGCAAAAATACGTATTCTTCCATTTATTGGTGCTTATAGAAATGTAAATTGCAGACATGATAAAATCTGGGGATCGTTGACAGCACACTTGAGCACCACTTATCAGCTACCTTACGGTCATCCAAACAAGGCTTTTCGAATAAGCTCAAAAAATAGACTAGCTTATAAGCTAGCTTATGGTTGCCAAACATGGCCAAAGTAGGTTGTGGTCACCTTTAGAAGAAAATTTCATCCAAAATATGTTAATAGATTACGAATGGCATGATGAAGGATTACCTATATATATCTAGTAATAATATCTTCCAATTAAAAGGATTATTGTTAAGGATGCAAATGATAGAATAAGAACATGAAGGATTAAGTGATAGCAAGCATGCAGAGTCTTATCTAACTGTAAAATACAACAGAAAGGTAAGAACGTAGCAGAAATGTTAATGGTGTGATGATGTGCATGCATGTTAGAAAAACTAATGCAGAAACTTCTACAGATGGTTTCACATCTGCAGTATCGATCTTTGGTAGATATCTAATGAACAAAGGTGAGAAAAATAAAGATTTCGGTTCTCAATTTGACCCTCGTATGACTACAATAACAATGCTATGATGGAAGTTCATACTAAGAGCATCTCCAACAGCTCCTCCAAAAGGGAGAACTAAAATCATTTGCAAAAAGTTGAATCGGTGTAAATACGGTGAGCAAACTAAGAGCATCTCCAACAGCTCCTCCAAAATGGAGAAAAATGAAATTTGGAGTTTTTAGGCTTCTCCAAAATCATAAAAGCAGGAGAGGGAAAATTGCTACAAAATTGGAGAATCCTCTTAAATTCAAGGGAGGAAGAGAAAATGGCTTTTGTATATTATTGAATATTTCTATAATATAAGTAATGTTGGAATCTATAAAATGGAGGAACAGTTGAAGTTGAATATAACTTCTTTTCGGAGGTTTTGACCTTTGCTTCTCAATTTGGGGGAAATTACGGTTGGAGATGCTCTAAAAAGTTAGTAAGCTCAAATTGGCAATTACATCCTCAAAATACAAAACGTAAAAGATGAAATCTTACCTTGCACCTCTCAAAACAATGGTACAGGCCTGACCCATTTCAACACCTGAAAAGTGGATCAACTTATCCTCTCCAATCATAATTTCTTCAATGAGCTTGCAGTGCCCAAGTTTAACGGACTCCGGATTGTCAAAGGTTGATGCAATTTCACCACCAGTAACTAAAGCCAGACGCTCGATGCCATCAAAATCAGCATGCTCTATTGCGAGAATTCCTGCATCTGCGAACAACTCCTCTGGGAAATTGTAGATCAATTGTCTGTTAACAAAGCAGTTGATGCCATGCCCGATGATCTTTTGCACCTTCTCTCTCATTTTATCTTTTTCAGCTCCTTCGATTTGAGCAACCTTGGCCATTGAATCAACACGAACGCGTGCTCCATAGATTTTCACTTTGTCAGTGTCCATTGCAGTGTTCGCTACCAAAATGTTTGCATTTTCGATTCGTTTAGGTTGCCCAAGACCAATCTTTTTGTCTAGAATAAATCTGCACAAGCAATATGATTCAAATTATACCCTAAAATATGTATTAAAAACCATGCAATACGTGTGATGTTTAGTTAGGCCAACTCATATAGAAAGGCAGAAAAAGATGAATGCCCTATGGATCAAAAACGTATGGAGCTTCACAAATTCAAACCCAATAACCCATAATCACACATACATGTATGGGAATATAAATATATAATAGCTAAACCAAGCAATATATTCCATGATTACATATTGGTCAAAGGTACAAAAATAATGTTCATTTGTGGGACATTAAAATTCATCATGATCTTTCGAGTCATGAATCCAGATAACGTCACCTAACGAACTCAACATGAGATATTGATGAATATTGAATCCACAAACAAATACAGTGTATCGAGCGTGCATTACCCAATGTCCATGGTTAAAAATTTGTGCCAAACTATTTTTACATATGAAAAAACAAAGTATACAGTAGAAAAGATAATTCATGTTGTATCACAAATAATATATGATATCTGGCAGTCCTTGCTCTTGCTCATAATGATGATGAAGATATCACACTCAATCAAGTGAAGGGGAATCATATGCATAATAGTTGCCTTTCTTCCACCAACTTTTCAAAAAGAAGGAAATGATATAAAAAGTAATGCTATTCTATAACATGGATATCATAAAGTAATTTAACTTGGATTTTAAAATGACCGATCCCTCCATCCCACCTAAAGTCAATGCTTAAAATGGACAAATAACTTTAAAGATGTAATTGACTATCAGTCGAATTTGTGTCTCAAATGACAAAATATGAGAATTGGTAGACCAAGGCAGGCAAATAGGTAAATGCAGCATGGAAGTAGGCTAACAAGAGAAACGTCACAAGTTTCAAGTGGCATCCCAAATGAAATGTGCCGCAAATATTATATAGGACTAACAAGTAACAATATGAAAGTAAAAAACATAATTAAAGAATAGGGTCATCAAACCAACCCCTCATCCAAAAAAGAATCCTTTAAAGACCCCCCAGCCTTCTTGATGATCTGGATTGACTCCAAGTTTGTGCTTCCCTGACACATCAAAGAAAACTGTCAGCATAATGGATTGTAAAGAGAAAAACACATGTGATTTATATCATGGTATTGCATGCACATCTTTTGAAATAACTTTGGATAACTGGATAAGAACTCCAATAAGTACCATACACAATTCATACTGATAAAATCAGCCCAAATGCCAACTACAACTAGCACACCAGAAATCCAACAGACAGTATGCATCATTCAGAGCATAAGGTCTTTGTAAAACAAAAAATTCTAGCAGGACTATTTGCAAAAATTGTAGATAAACTACTTATGTTTTTTAGTTTTCCATATCTGAAGATACTGAAACACTACATGAACAATTTCATGGTTTTGCAATTTATAGTTGAATATTAGAAAACGAATATGTTACAGACACCCATTCTACACTTAATTTCATTGCCATGACTAAATTTCAGAAAAGAAATGGTAGATACCATAAAGCCAACCGTAAAACACAGATCCCTAGTCAATAGATGTGAACATGATTCTAAATAAACAAGATTATCTACCAGAGCAAATTCTACAGTGTTGATTGCCTTGACGGATACAATCCTTGTGTGCAAGGACTTTGGTTCATCTTCTGTGAGATGCCCAAAAAATCACATGCATTCTAAGTGTGAGCTTAGAGTCCCAGGTTCATGTTTGAACTGTTATCTTCGTCACTTTTAGAACAATTGTCCTACACTATAAGTCTTATCGGGGTGTATCACCAATTTTAAGTTTTCGTTAAAACAACATTGTAAACTGCAGCTCCTCCCATAATATTGGCACTTGGCAAAATAGTTATGTGATAATTCATTCATTTGATATATCTAGCCCATCAACGATAATCGATCATATTGATTAATCAGCCCCAGATATTGTCAACAATATCAACTTTTCCATTTATGTTCAGTAGAAACTTCAAAAATAGACCACTACAGTATGCCTTCAGTTGCATTATGATAAAAGGGAAAGTTTTACTTAAAAAACAATTTAAGGTCTCTTAGAATAATTAGACACCTTACATTAGCATTACTATATAACTCGATTGTCGTAGCTACAAATACTAACAAGGGGGAAAGACTTATGCTTAAAATCTGAGTTCTATGAGAAAGAATGTGACAGCAAGTGAGAGGTGGGGTTTTCCATAGTCTAGTTTCCACAGTTATGAACAAGTATCATCGTAATAGACACAACTTCATAAATAAGTAATAATGTCCCACATACTTTGTTGATATGACTTTCCAGGATTCAGATGACATGACATACTACATATAACTTTCCAGGTTTAAGCACTGTGGTTCTATTGTAACTGCATGAAATTGCAATCATTGCATGGCATCTGCTAATTAGACATGCTCTAAAGTTCATATGATGTTGATAAGATGTGCAATAACCTTCTAGTGCACATAAAACATAAACTACTCACTTTTAGCCTCATAACAGCATCAACAGCCAATGTTGCAAAATGTTCCTTGTCCTGTGAAAGAATTTTAGAACTCAAAGTGGTCATTGCAATCTTCATCAAGTCTGACCTGAATTTCTCTGCATGAACCAGTCAACGTAACATCAGTATGCAGGTTAATTGGATGGAAAACCCTAAAAAATAATTAATTTCATTGGTGCCTGATACCACAGGTTATCCTGTAAGCTGAGATGTTATGAATCCTTTATTTTCTTATAAAGGCTAACACGTTGAATTAAAACGACATGTAATGCAACGAGTTGTACAAGCGTGAAGCTACAAAATATGAAACTTAAACATAAATATCAACAATCAGAACCTGCATCCTCCTTGTTATCGATGACCCTTTCTAACAATGCACTTCGAGCACAGTCAGCAGCCATACGGTACCCTGAAAGTAAGAGCAAGCATGAAATACATATAAAAGAAATAACACTCGGCATATTCCTCATTCAATATGGGTATGGTATAAGATAAAGAGAAAAAAATTGATGATGTGACATTCATGCATCAAAGCTAGTTGCTTTCATTTTGAACATGTAATGGGAACTGCAACAAGGAAATTAGCCGAGGTAGGACTTACTGAATATTTACATGCATATCTGATTGCCTAAAATAATTCAGAAGTTCCAATAACATACTCAAAAATGCATGCACAGGTGGAGCCACCTTTGGCCTTGGGTATTCCCAAGCCCGCCCACCCTCACAATTGTAATTTTTTTCTGTATGGTTAAGAAAGTGCTGACATAGCGGGAGTATATTATATATGGTATAAATTTTACACACCCTTTCTTTGACAACTATTGTGGTTGGAAGTGACTAATTAAAGTTTATATTTTAGTTTATTAAAAATTATGATATACTCATTCATGTATTTAGGAAATTGGAAAAAGCATTTTATTGAAATTAAGACTTTAAGAGGCATTTATATAAAGCTAACTCGCACGTTAAATGTTTATCGGGTCATTTATCTTAACAAGGGTTGATGATCTTACTTGGTAAGGGCAATGGTAAAGATTGAAAGTCTTAACTGGTAAACGAGGATGACGACTCTTACCTGGTAAATGTTTATCGGAAGACTGTTGCATACCATATGGTTCTTAATGGACTACAACCTTACTGGTAAAGTAAGTTAGAATGTTAAAACCATAAAACGCTTTTTTTAGCTATTGGTGATAGCAAATTGATTCATGTTGTTAGTTTCAGTCCAAATTGTTAGTATTGTTATATAAAAACCTTTTGATCTATAAAAGGATTAAGGTGTGTTATATGTCCTTACATTATATCAGAGCAAAATCTATCACATTTAGGGATTCAAACACACCCAAAAAGTGATTGATGATTTTACATATATAAAATGTAATTGATACACCCTCGTCAAAAATCTTGGCTCCGCCCCTGAATGCATGCTCTACTTATCAGGCAAATAATAGCTACATGCTCCTTGTAACCCATTAATCTTTTAGTTTTGATATACAGATGAAAGATGTAAGCCTCAATTAAAAGCCTTGGCAATTGACACCATTTTTTGGATAAGGTTCATCTAGGCTTCGCCTAGACTACATCCTTGGCAATTTGAAAATTAAGTTTCGACCGTCTGAGAGTAAGCCTGGCCACACGGTGCGCACGCCTGGACTTGAACCTGGGTGGATGGGATATTCCACCACGTCCCCCTAAGTATTTTGCCAGTACGCCACCACCCTTGGCAGTTGACACTTGACACCATTAAGTTTTAAGTCATTAACAAGCTACATTTTTTGTAAATGCTATCCTGCAACTTTACTAGTAACATATTTGAAGAGAAGTCATCCTAGAATCACATAAGCAACTACAATTTATGTTGACATTTTACTCTCAAATAAGATTTATTCAGCGTATAGTCCTAAAAGAGCTTTTTAAAATAAGTTATGTTACTATGGATTAACATTTTAAGCATCTTGCATTTATAATCTTGAGCAGCACAGCAATGGGTGCAGATTTAGGGGACATCAAAGCCTGATGTGACTAGTCCCAGGCATGAACTTTATGCCCATGTTTGTTACTATGATATTTGAATATTTTCCAGGAGTGCCCACAAATTTAGGTTCTTAGAGAAAATCCAAAAACACTAAGGAGTTGTTCGGTTCGTTTTCTTTTAAGACGAATATGAATAAAGATGTACATATTGATAAAGTTGTCTATACGATAACAGAAAAGTTGTTCGAGTGTTGTGCTGAATAAACAGTCTGAAAGTCAGAAATGACCATTTTACCCCCGGTCTATAAATTTGTCTCCTATTTTCTTTTTTGAGTTACATCCTATCCAACTTCAATGTCCAAATCCAAAGACTGGTTCTCTTTTATTTTCCAATTTCGAGAACCATACACATTAAAACAAAAACAACCCAAATTGATAGAACAACAAACTTTGTAACAAAAAGACGTAAAAACATGGATAGAATCACAGATCTGCATTTCTTCATGAAACAAAAATAAGAAAAACCACCTTGAAACAGATCTGCATTTCCTCATGTTTCTTCATGGAACAAAAATAAAACAAATCAGATCTGCAAGTGGAACAGATCTGTGTTGGCTGGAACAGATCGACAATGGCAGGAGCGGTGGAACTAGCGAGAAAGAGAGGGAAAGGATAAGGGGGAGAACCAGGGCGACGGTGGACCGACAACAGCAAAGGAGAGCTCCGATGGAGTAAATGGAGGTGCTGCAGAGCTTAAAGCTTTTACTTTTTCTTGAGGATGGTAGTATTTTAAAAGAAGAGTATAATGGTAAAAATATTGAGGTGAATGTAAACAAGAGCCTTCCTCAAGCTGACCGAATAAGCTCTTGATTTCTAGATTAAGCCACAACCAAACACTCATTTATGGCTGACCGAATAAGCTATACAACACATTAAGCCAGAACCGAACAGCCCCTAAGTTCAAACTGGGATTAATCAACAAGAACGCATTCTAATACATTCGGAGTTAGGAGTAAAGTGAATCTATAAAGTACTTACAAAGAACTAGGCTAGAGAAGAGAGAACAATAGATGTGAGAAATAGAGTGAAGAGACAGATTTAGAAAGAAAAAGAAGTCAATTCACTAATATGAAGCTAGTTGTGACAACAGCATCTATATGTGCATTCAATGCAAAAGACAAAATGCAAGAATATTACTAAATAAAATTCCAGCAGAAAACTAAAGTAATCCTACTTGTGAAGTTGTGATCAATGTGATTAAGCCTGCCGCAAATATTAGGCTGACAGATCTTCATGGCCTAGAACCAAAAACTAGTGTATCAATACTAGCTGATTGATTCATCTACAATTGCCGTACCACCAAGGCCTGAATATTTCTCAACGATCAAACCCGCCAAGGCTTAAAGGCCTAAAGCCCAAAATTACAGCAAAAATGCTGAATGCTATATTCATCTTTTGAGGTATTAAACAAGGCTTGAACATCCAGTTCAACCAGCGCCTAGGAAACTTGGTTGGAATCTCTCTCTAATGCTGCTATCTAATGAAGAGGTGGATCTAAAAGTTGCCCCATCTTTACTATTAGGTAGATAAAGCAAGAGAGAATTACACTTATCCACTCCCATATGCTTTCTTAGATAGAACTAACTGATGCAGGACAAGATTGACTAAAGCATCTTAGATAAATAGAATAAAAGCATCAAGGATTTATAGAACCATCCAGCAAAACCCTTGGATTTCTTTCACATCACGCCAAAAACTTTAGATACTAAAAAAGGAATTGTTAAACTTACAAATAGATCTCAAACAAAGTCTATATGTAGGCCCACAAAACAATAAAGAAGCACTTATATTACGAAGTGCAAAAAGATTAAAAGAGATCATTGAAATAAACANCCCCCCCCTGGTCCCCTTTCAAAAGAGTAACCCATGCTAAAGTAAAAGAAATGCATCCAAGCTCTTGGACTTTTCCATAGTAAAATGTAAGTGCAATTGTTGTCAGTCTACACCACTTAGCCAAAAATTATAAATGGCCCCCAACACAAGTTCCCTGTAAACTGTTCTCCGACGACATCCTGAATTACTTCAAACCTTCAATAATAGGTTGACAGGTACAATTCGGAACGAGACCAGGGATACAGGAAATGTCTAATGGGCTAGAATGTGTTGCAACGATGCCATTTGACTTGGCATAAGGTGTAAGTTCTTCAACATTAAATATAACTTGTATAATTGTATGCACTAGCACTAATCTTTTTTCGACTTCAAAATGGCCATATCCTCATAAAATGTGCCTTCTTTCAAGTACCTTGAGGCAACCTCATCATACAATGTTAAAATAAAACTTATAAATTCTCCAAGAATAATTGGTAACTATGACACACATCAGCTACGGAATTGCAGTTGTAATTAATATAGTAAATGTTCTTCGTGCTGTGCAAAAAAAAATAGTAATGTTCTTCGTATCTCCATATGAAACTCATGTGTGTGGTCAGCAAAAGACTTGAAGTCCAATTAGTTCAACAAGTAGGCAGGACGCCACGACCACAAGAGGAGAACTAAGTTACCTTGTACTCTAGGCTGATAATATTATATGTAGGCTTGAAAGCACTCACCCATAGATAACACATGATGCCATGTGTTGATATGATCCTCTACCAAACAATGCAATAAATCTTCAAGAATTCTTTTAACCATCAATTTGGTGACAGTAGGTGGTTAAAAATTTAACCATTTAACCATGTATGTGTCAAGGTTGCAAAACTCGCTACTCGTTCCTAGGTCGGCCGACCCCCTTGTAGCGAGTACTCGGGGAGTACTCGGATTGGGATTTTATATATTTTTTTTATATTTTATAATTATATATATAATCATCCAAAATATATGTCTAAAAACACCAACATAATTCCAAAATATATGTTTAAACACACCAACATAATTGTTTGAAAATGCAAATACTTAATTATCCAAAATATAACACACCAACATATATTTTTTTAGATTTGAGGGTGCGAACTCAATTCGATTTGGATTTGATTTGAGTTCGATTTGAGGAATTGAGGGCGTTAGATTTGAGGTCCGACTTCATGCTATCTGTCGGCTGCTGGAATAAAAGAGAGGGCCCAATTTTTTACATGTTGACCGAGTTTGACCGAGTCGGACCGGGTCGGCAGTTGGACCGGGTTGGCAGAGTAATCGGCGAGTTGGACCGAGTAGTAGGGAGGCCGAGTAATGTGCCCGAGTATGAGAAAATCGCCAAGGTTTGTGGCCGAGGGCCGAGTACTCGGCCGAGTAAAACGATTTTTGCAACAGTGGTATGTGTACACACTTTTTCTAGTAGTACTTAGTTATGTTAAATGTAGGATAAGCTCACTATTTAACCATGTAGTTCCAATATGATTTGGCCCATGTGTTTAGTCATCAGAATTGACAATTGAATTCATGTTGTATTTTCAATAGTCCATTACTGTTGTATTTTCAATCGAATTCATGTTGTATTTTTCAATATTCCATTATTGTTATTTATCGACAATTGAATTCATGTTGAATTTCAATTGTAAATAAAGATAGCCCATATGCAGTTGTCTAAGGTTGTGTATCAGGTACGGACACATCCTAAATAAGCATGGCATCAGCTAAACACAAATCATGACATGTAGCAAAGGAATATGTGTACTAACTTAATACTTTTTGATGTAGATACAAAAATCCCTTTTAGAGTGTGAACGGAGATGTGGGCATGGTCATATCTACTCTGTCCATAACACTATGCTCAACACTTCAATAGAACAACAAGAAAAGACTAAACTACTACTATGACAATGTATTGCTAATTGCCAATTGGTTACTTAAGTAAGGCAACTTATTTACTTGCAAAGAAGACCACATCACAGTCAAGGGATAGAGCTGTAAACGAGTAACAAGGATTCACTTCACACCCTAGAAAGGTTTGGAACCCAAAAAAAAAAAGCAATGCTAATATAAAAAATAGATGCCAAAAAATTGCCTATTTTCAGATATTTAAGCACTACTTAAACATATGTCAAGACATTAGCGAAATCCAACTTACAGATTAACTCATCAAATGCACATGTAACAAAGTAAAGACTTGGGATAACAGACCAGTAGTTGTAAAGTTAGATAACAGCTAAAATAATGTGAATCAACACAAAGAGATTGATGATATAACCTGATATTATTGTCATTGGATGAATTTTTGTGGCTACCAACTTCTCGGCCTCCCTTAGAAGTTCCCCAGCCAAAACTACCACTGAAGTAGTTCCGTCACCCACTTCATCATCTTGCACTTTTGATATATCTGGTCATACAACTAAGGAATCTAACAACATACATTAATTATTTTATCGAAAATTCACAGACATGTAGTACCCTTCTCCACATAGATGATTCAAATGTGACTAAATTTTAGTAGCACATGACAAAACACAGACAAACTATTCCAAGGATACCAATAAGGACCTTAGCCGCAGGGTTGTCAATATGAAGAGACTTTAAGATAGTGGCACCATCGTTAGTCACCGTGACACTATGTCCTCTACCTGTTGATTGTAATATTTTATCCTGCAAATTAAAATGATTAGTTAGCCAAACATATTACGTACATACAGAAAAAGAAGAAGCCTGCATTGCACTATATTTGGGAAACATGATGAAATATGGAATGAAGACTAACCATTCCCTTAGGCCCTAATGTTGTCTTTACCAAGTCAGCTATTGCCATGGCTCCAACAAAGGACGCCTGAACCGAAAAGAAAGGTTTTTCAAGTATAACGCAAAAACTAAAACACAATTTGTAACATTCCTAATAGAAAACAGGAGGTAAGGTGATATTATTTTATTGATTTCCAAGGTGCGCAAAGTAAACGTACAACTTGAAAAAATACATTTCAACGTAGATCTACAAAGCAAACAAAAAAACTCTAAGAAAAAGCATCAATAACCAAACATAACATATACATAAATACACATGTGTGTGTGCATTTGTCTCTTGAGGCTAAGAATACTTACCATTCGGGCTCGTTCACCCTTCTCTTCAGTGGCTTCATCTTTAAAAAGTCTTTCAACCTAAGACATCACGAACATAGTTAGAAATAGAATAATTAAAAAATGAAAAGAAAAACTGATTAACTTCAACTTAAAAGGTTACGAGAGTTTAGCGTACCGCCATAGCAAAGCAGATAGATTTAATCCAATTGCTTGAAGAGTGTTACCTGCTGAATAAAAAGAGTTCAAGTTTCCCATTATACATAATGAGGAAGTAATAAATCATATATCTATAATAAGCAATGCTTCTGTTTAGTTCCTATTTCTGAAAACCATATCAGCCAGCAAATAAAGAATTAAACCATGTGCAAGATTCAATTGTCCATGGGCAATTAAGGATACACTTAATACCAATCTGAATAAGATTGCTTGCAGCATTTTTTTTTGTTTTTTTCTTTATAAGTACCTGAATTACTGATTACCTAGGATCTATACCTATGCCGTCATTTAATTTCAATTCGTAAGCAAAACACCAAAAAATCACGTCCCCTAAAAATGTTGCAAAACCCTACACAAAACCTCCAAGAACACGGGTTTTCAAGGGTTCTAAGTGTAATAACAAACCTCAAACGTAAATCAACATCAGAAAACCGAACAAAACACTTGTTAAAACATCTAAAATGAACTTGATAACGACGAATTTGCAACTGATAAAGGCAATCACCATTTTCACTGCCTTTTTTTGGATCTAGTTGAAATGAGATACGTATGTAAACGTTAACTAACAAAATGAAAGAAGAAAGATGAGCAGTAGTAGGAAAGAAGACATACTTCTTGTATTTCCGTCGATCTAGCAGCTAATCGTCTACTTCAAACTCTGTTCTTCGTCTCGCAATAACAGAGAAAGAGAGAGTGAGTTCGAGTAGCTTGTTGTCTGAGGTTGATGATGATGAATTTTAGGGCTAGAAAGAGAAGTAGTGGAAGTGGGCTTCAATGCTTCATCATGAATTTGAAGGGAATCCATTAACCCAGCTAAACTTGTGTGGCCCAAACTAGTTTATTTTGAGGGTATAAATTCCTATGTTAAGGGAGCCGGTTTCAGTATTATCCCATTTAAATATGTATCTGAACATATTTTACACTTTAAGTTCATTTAAGCTTATCTGATTGATATTTATCATTTTATTATTACAAAAAAACAAGATAATCTCATTAATTTGTTATTATTAAAAAAACAAGATAATGATTGAGTTATAAAAAAGTTACTGTTAATTAAATTATAATTTGAATTGTTTAAGTTAATATTTACATAATAAAATATAAAATATATTCAAGATAATTATTTTTGACTAATTAATATTATTTTGATATTTTTCAAGTTAATATTTGCATTGTATATATAAACTCATAAAACCATAAAATTTGAATCGAGTGATAGAGAATAAAACTAACACGAAACAATAGTATCTATTAAAGTGTTCAATAGCTTAAGATGTTTTGCGCCGCATCACTTGCATACATATCTAGTTTTCTAATACATTTGAAAATTAAATAAATTTCTTAATGATGTAAGTGCCCTAATACATTGATTTATGAGTGAATTACATTAGCGTTTGGTATGCAGATAGGATAAGATAAGACGGAATAAGACCAATTGTCAGTCCTATGTTTGGTATAATTAGAACATAGCATGACTAATTGCTTGTCTAATGGTTGGTAAGTTGGACATGACAAGACAAAACTGTTAAAATTACTAATTTATCTCTAACTTTTGTTTTTAATGATTATAAATTATACAAATCAACCAAAATGTATTTAAATAATTGTAACTATAATATTTATATTATTATTTTTAATACATATGTACATACGTTTTTCAGCCACAACAGCTCTAAATAGGTACATAATTTAAAAACATTTCAACACAACGGTTATATATAATATGAGTCATACCATCATCAAAAGTTTAAACGTTCGAAAACCACAATTGTCTTCACAAAATGTCAAGTGTACCAAAAATAATTTAAGCATTTCAAGACATTAATTCTTCCATTGTCACCTCTTCCGCACATGAAATCAAAAACAAAATTTACAAGATCGTTGCGGAATAAGAAAAGGATAAACTCAATCTAAACAATCTTAAGAAATACACACGACTTCTACTTTGCACAAGTAAGAAAGGTTTAGAAGAAAAACACATAGTGAGAAAGGATATGGACGAAGGGTAGAAATTTGTGATTAAAGAAGAACAATATTTGTCTTATATTTATACCCCCTGCATTAAGTGCAAGGTGGATCCGCTTTTCACGTGTTACGTGAGATTGATCTGCATGTTACTATTCATATGATGTGTAAGGCATGTTTTTCAGATCCCATACTTTTAGTCATATGTAAATAGTTGGTTTATAGTTTACTAGTATGAAGGGAACAGTAAAGTAACCATGTGTATACTTCTTGTAAGTGTAAAGCTTTTAATTGTCCTTTGTTAAGACGATGTGAGACAAAACTTTTGAATTTTCTTCAACAAGACTCTGATTCAGCTATTTAGATCACTAAGCGGATTACTCAGTGATAGTTGAGTCTTGGTTTCAGATCTTCACGTTGTATGTTAGTTAGATTGATATCACTGAATGTTGTTTCAGATCACAATCAACCTTGACTATTTTTTTAGCTACTTTTTTATATTGCTCAAGGATCTTTGTAGGTGAATTGTTTGTCTTTAGGGAATGAGTTTATCAGGTTATAATGTGAGCACTCAACGATCACTGAACAAACTCAATAATAATTGCTGATGTTGAACATAAAATTAACCAAATATTTTTACACTAAGTCTACAAAGAAGATCATCATCAATTCATCAATCACTAAGAAACTTTGGATCAACAATTAATATAAATTAATTAGCTAACAAGTTTTTTTTAATAATAGTGTCCAAGGGGGAACAATTTCGAGCGTTTTTGCAAACCATGATGTCTAAGTTGTAAGTTTTAAACTGTAGAGATGAAAATGAGGGAAAACAGCACAAGGACCAAAATTGTTACCCGATAAAATATAAAAAAGAGTAAAATCCAATTTAAGTACTTTGGTTTACACAGATCTTTGAAAGTGGTCCCTAAAACACAAAAGCATAAGAGTGGTCACTATAAGTTGCATTCTAGTTTAAAAGTAGTCCCTTGCCCAAACTTCATCAATTAAAGATGTCCCTAGTTAAGTGTAATTGTGTAAAGGTAAAGCAAAAAGTCCTTCGATATTCATGCTTCCTTGCAAACTCTTGAAACTTTAAATAATGTGTACCAATATAAATATACTCTAATGTAACATCGTAAAAAATGAAATTTAACTTTTTGATAAAAGACTAAAGTCTAGACAACTTATTTCAAAACTACTTCATACTTACATACATGAACAAAATAAGATCAAATTCAACGCCATAAATCTGTTGGGAAGTTCAAGTTATTAAGTTTCATATGTTTATGTTTCGGTCAATTTATGAATGGTTTCCTTTTATATGTGTGTTGCATAACGCAAAACCATAAGAAAGCCTTTTGAGTTAACAAAGACTAATACATAATTTAAGTAAATTATTGCAATTTTATTTTGTTTAGCATTATTTTTGTATTCTTTTTGATAAAGTAACCAAAGATTCTTTTTATTTGAGCCCATTACCTTATAATAGTTTTTGATTTGTTGTCTTTGGTGTAATCTTTATAATTTTTTGTTAATCAAGCATTTTGAACATGGGATGCAAGAAGGAGGGGTGGAGCCAAGGTTTGGCTCAAGGAATAGCATGAATTATTGATGAATAAAACATATAACAAATCAACGATTATTTGTCTGTTTATTGGATATTTATCAATGCATGGTTGTTAAATATACATAATAAACTAAGATTAACCCGCAAAATCCATTAGTATTAAACAATTAACATATGGATACCAGTAAACCCTAGAAAAACTGATTTAATTATTATAAAATAAAATAAAAAGTACAATGTCAGGAGAAATAGAAAGAAACTACATTTAACATAGTTCCTATGAGATTTTATCTTGTAACAATGATTTATTGCATTCATTACAAAAACTATCAAGTTGTTTTTACATAGATTAATGTAATATATATACACAAACACATACACGAAAGTTCGGTTGCAAACTCAAATTTTATTGTGAACGTGAGGACAGTCGAGAGTGTGCCGCGTGGCATATTAAGTCTGAATAATACTGCATGCAAGATAAATTCTCATTTGAACNTATATATATATATATATATATAAGTAGGTTCAAATAAGAACAAACTCAATTTGCAAGAACAAATGAACCAACCACAATCACATATGATGTGTGGGTCCCCATAATAAAAAATCATATATGATTCGGGTGGGTCCCAACCACTAAATCATATATGATTTTTTTAATATGTGGGACCCACATGGGCCTACATCAATGTATGGCTATAATTTGTTCCTTTGTTTTTGCAAATGAGGTTTGTTCTTGTATGAACCTGCCTATATATATATATATATAGAAAGGTTCAAATGAGAAGTAGATAACTGATCTCCACCACTTATCCGGTCAATAAAGGCGACTTTGACCGGTTACGGTGGACGCGATCACGGAGGA
>LUCG01032125.1:0-12507 GCA_001633085.1 Carthamus tinctorius | reverse complement strand
TGCTAACGATATTCAGGCTATCTACGCGTTGCATGAAGAAAAACACGACTTACCCGACATGCTCGGTAGCATCGATTGTATGCATTGGGACTGAAAAAATTGTCTCATCGCATGGAGGGGTCAATACCATAGAGGTGATCATCTATTAAAGGAAAAAATCAGGTCAAAGCCACAATTTTCTCCATCAATGTAGAATATGTTGAAGATGCTCTAAGCCTGTAAGTAGTTACGGCATAACTAATCTTTATCCTAAGATATGTAATTGATAAAGATTGGTTATAATCGGTTTGTAAACTCGTCATTAAAGCTAGCTTTGCTTTAACCATTACATTCTTTAATAATGTTGATTGATGGGGAGTGTTGTGTGGCGCTTTTTTTCCGACAAAAGTCCAATCGACACATCATTACAGAACATCTGCCGTATTTTTTCTATAATATTAGTATGAAGGTCAAAATCCTTAAAAGGTTTTACATCCAACTCGACAAACACTATATATTGATAAAATATTATTAATCTCTCCTACACATCTGATTTCAAGAGACAACTCTTATCTCAAAGGCTATGAGATCAAGATCTTATTAACACTCGGTTTCTCATTTACATATTTATATGAAAGATTGACAATTATGGACGATTAAAAGCAATTATAACTGTTAATGAATAAGAATAGAGAACAGTTACAAAGGGGCGCTGCCCCTATGACCCTTGTTGAAGCATCATCACTAGCCTAATTAGAGGTACTAGAATTTTCTAGAATGCTCTAGAATATTCTAGAACATCGTGGAAGACCCTAGAAGGTTCTGGAACATCTTAGAAGATCGTGGAAGACCCTGGAACGTCCTAGACTTTTCTAGAAGACGGTAGAAGATTCTAGAAACATATGGAAGCTTGTAGTAGATGTAGATTATGGTAGATGATTCTAGAAAAATCATAAATGTATCTAGTATGTAGGAAGATCTATAATTTTCCTATAAGGAGGTGGAATGCCTATAAATAGGCATGGAGCTCATTTGCTCCAATACAATCCAAGGCATAAAACAAATAAAGCATAAGTGTGGTACTCCCTAAAGTGTACTTTCTTCTTAAAGTGGTCTTAATAAAAAGTAGTTTGTGTTGATAAAGAAGAGTCGTGTTTAACAACCCTGCCTTGTATGATCAAAGGCGATAAAGACATATGTGAGTGTGCACCTCCTAACCCACTTACATTTTGCCTTATCACCTAATCGATCTCATTTAAATCACAATCACAATCATAGTAAAAAAATGATTATTGACACCAAAACCACCAACAAACTTGTTACACATTGGCAGATTTTTAAGACATGCTTGTAAGAATCATGATGTCATGAATATATAATATATACTTATATGAGCAAAATACAGAAGGTGGGAAGCCATAAAAGATGAGCTACAACAAACTTGTTACACATTGGCAGCTTTCAAAGACAGAAAATCTGAGATCTTGTTTGTATAAAAATCTGGTTGTATGGAATTGTTCGGGTTTTGAAGCATCGACAGACTCGTTACACCTATATTTAACCGAAAGAAACGATCAAAATATATAGATATAGATGTAGATATATAGTGTAAGGCTGAAGAACATATAAACGTGACAAAAAAAAGATCAAACTGACTTGTGTGAGAAAACAGGTAAAACAGAGAAAGACTAACACATGGTGAATATATAGAACGAGAACATGAAGAAAAAAGATAACGAGTAGGTACGATGAAAGCATACCTGAGAGAACGAGAAGAGTTTTGCATCCTCCATTTTGCCCGAAAAGAATATCGGTGTCTAATCTGTCACCAACCATGCATATCTGTGATTTGGTGATGCCGAATCTGTTGTCGAGCACCAAGTTTTTGGAATCACGCGGTTAGGGATTGGTCAAAGTGAAGGTCAATTTTTGTTCCAAACAAGAGTTGATGATTGACTTTAAACTGTTGTAAATTTCATGGAACAGAAGTGTTGCAATTTTGATGGGATGGATGATATATCAAAATTGAAACGTGTTCAGGATTCATTAAACGATTTCCTAAGGTTCGGTGCGAAAAGGTTAAAATTTAAAATAAATAAAAAAATGCACACACAGGTAATATTAATCATTGAAGCAAAAGAAAAGAAGCATCTTACTTGGTTGCCAAGTAGTCCATCATGAATGTTGAAGGTTTCCCGACAACAGTTGGTTCACGTTGAGTAGATCCAACAAGAGCACCGACCATAGAACCACCACCTGAAACCAGCACGTGTTACATTCAATCTACTCCGTTAAGTGTCCGCGTTTCTATTTTAGTTTGTCCAAGAATAAGTGTCAACATTCAAAACCAAATGTCTAATTTTCAATTCTACCCTTAACGAATAACAATGAGACAGAGAAATTCATTTTTCCCTGTATTATTAAAGGGTAAAACTGTCACTTGGTTCATTAAAAAGTATAATAATTACACACGTTGTGGACATTTATTTTGGGACGGAGGAAGTATCTATGACGTGCATTATATTTGCAAACATCCTGTTGAATAATTGACGAAGATAAATTTGATATTTCTAGCAGATACATATAGGTAGCTGCTATGCTATTAAAACTTGTAACAAGTTCAAGTAAAATCTTCAGCCATGAAAAGTTAGAAACGATGTTCTTAATTTTGAGATCCATAGAAGCAGGGGCGGATTCTATGTGTTTTCTTTTTGTGCGCGCGGAATCAGTGTCAACCAAAAAAACAAAAAGAAACTCTCGAAATCAACCAAAAAGCCCGAAAAGGAAAAAGTCCTTTGAAATCGACAAAAAAACTTAGGGTGTGTTTGGTTTTGGAAAACTGCTTTCGTTTTTCTAGAAGGCATTTTCAGAAAATGGAGTTGTCTTCATTTTCAGTAATCTATGAAAATTGTAGAAGAAGTGTTTGGTTGAAATGGTTGAGTTTTCACTTTCCATTTTAGAAAATTAAGAGGTACAAATTATGAAACACTTAATACCAGCTCACTTTTATTTTAATCAAATTAGAAGAAAGCTAATGAGGGGGAGGGGAGGTGATTAAAACCTGCCCATTCTTGTGCATCCGTAAGATGAGTAACAGCATCCCGGTTGGTAGCTAGAAAAAGACAGCCTGGATTTTCACGAACGCAAAGTGTCCCATATCTGCCAATGAGAAAAGAAAAGAAATTTGCATCACAAATTGGAAAAAATTAATGAAGTTTAGTGCATACTAGCATTACTCATTTCAAAGAACTTACTGAACTTTGTAGTAGTTAAAGTAACGGTCAAATCCAACCACAACGGCACCAACCTAAATGCCATGAAACAATATTCTTTAGCAACATCCTTTTAATAGTGAAGTTTAACACAAGAAAACCTAATCCTCATTAATCTTAATGTCTTATCAGTGCATCTAAAGATAGAAAATTTATCAAACTTTTTTTTGTTTAATGGCATTATCTCTAATGAGACTATAGAGCAAAGCCCACTTTATAAAATTCATCGAACTAAGATGACCAATGGTTACAATTCAAAAACCTGACCTACATCTAATCGGACATTTCTTAACAAAATGTGACATTAACGAGATTAAATTATAAAAAGAACTCCATTTGATTGATAAAAGGAAAATATTACTTTGTAAGTTCTTTGGCTAAAAAAGGTATTTATAGGCTATCGTCTTAACAAGTAAATGGAGTTGTGACTTACTCTGGGACCTCCACCATTAAGGTTTACTAAGAATAGAAGATATTCGAGTTTTTTTTTTGTTGGCCAAGGCTAGTGCCCACCACCGGAGAAATGAAATTAGGTCAATATTTATTTAGGACAAAAGTTTAGCAGTTGATATTACTGCTTCTAGAAAACAGGTTTAAAATATTACGACAAAGATAAACCGAAGTTTCAGAAGAAATTTATATTAAAAGCATACATCTTTGTCATGCTCCATCAAAAACCCAGGCTTGAGCTCTATCTTTTTCCCACCATCTTCCTGCAAAAGCAAAATATAACTTCACTTGATACTAGAAGAACAAATGTCGGACTTGGGTTGTGGCGCATTGGTTAAGGCTCAGGGGGATGTAGTGGAAATCTGATTTTCCCTAGGTTCGATTCCACACGTTGCCAAAGCCCTTGTAGCCATGGGGTTCACCCCGATGAATTAGTTGGTGCACCTAAGCTGGCCCAGAGGCCTACAGTTACCCAAAAGAAATTATCAAGTGTCCAAAGAAGAATCTGGTCATAAGTGAATTTGTAATTTTCCTTGAAGGTCTGACATGTCATGGACCACTAATTAACATATTTAGAATTTTGGATAACTTTCTTTTGGAAAGGGTATCCCGGGTTACGCCCAGACTAATCCTGGCAAATTATAGCTATAAGACATTATCCCTGATAAGCTCAGTGGCCACAATTGTTGTGGACGTCTGGAATTGAACCCTAGGTAGATGGGATATTCCACCACATCCCCCTAAGGCTCAACCACTACGCCACAACCCTCGTGGTTTTTGGATGATAACTTTCTGTATGGTAGATTAACGAACTACTTGTAAAAATGGAGAACTTTTAGACAGTAGAATGCTATGAAAAATAGCCCTAAAGTTAACATCAGCGACTATGACATTGTTCAAATGTTTCATGCCAGAACACTAACCAGTGATCAAACTGTAAATTGACTTCAATTTAAGAACACTGTTAGCCATCCACAGTAGAATAAATACTAAATATTGCTGGTGAAGTAAAATTATCATTGTAATGCATACATACCGGACCACCAAGGTATGAAAAGCCTGCTAGCTCAAGCTCTATCAATATGCCTTCTTCACCAATCACATAAATCTGGACAGTAGTCAATTATATCTGTCAAATATAAGTTTAGAAAATTGCTGCATCATAAGCTCATAACTTCAACGAACTTTGAAATATCAGAAATAGGGGCTGGTAGGATGTTGTTGGTTTAAACAACTTACCACTCGCTATGTCTCACCATTCATGTTTCTATTGATTTAACACTGAACATACCCTTTGCTTACTCATTTTCATCATCATAATCCCTTTCAAGCAAGATGGTTCTTTAAATATGAAAACTTTGTTTACAAAATAAGTGGCTGAGAATGGTTCATTTTTATGCTTCAAATGCGAAATTGTGGTTTTAAATTCCACCAAAACCTTCACTTACTCTTCCCTGTTAACCTGAAGATTACTCTAGGCATGCATGCAAGTAATGAGAATGAGACAGATCACCAACAGGTTCACAAGATGGAGCAATTAACAGTTATGAAAGCAAAGAATAGATCTTGTAAACACCGTAATATATCAAAAAAGAAAAACCTAAAGCATTAGTATCCTTCTTGTGACCCATTGGAAGATCTCGATATTCAAACTAAGCAACTAAGCAAGGGCAAATGTAATAACATATGACAAACAATTGGAGGTTGCAAAACAACTGAGAAAATGTATACATGTCATATCACAAGCAATTTTATGAAGTCTAAAGAGTTATTGAAATTGTGGTCCTTTCCAAGTATTTCAAGGAATTGCTATACCTTCTTGTCTTTTGGGAAATCAATTGATTGTAGATATGCAGCTGCAGCAAAAGAAGATGCAAAAATTTCCTCCTGAAACCTTCACCTTATGTTAGAAAATTTCCAATATGGTATACAAAAATCATTAGTACATAGTTACACCTCACCTCATTGACATTGAGACCAAGTGTCTCAAATTTTTTGCCATACTGTTTCCTAGACTTCGTTGAGTTATTGGTTACGAAAACGAGTCTCTTTCCCTAAAGAAAAAAATAAATAATAAAGCATGTTAATAACCTCATTGGAAGTCTGCATAAAAACAATCTGCCGATTAAAAAAACAAGAAAAAGAAAAGAATGAATTATATCTGGATNACATAATTTATACAAACCTTTGATCGGAGCAACTCCAGGGTTTCTGGAACCCCCTCAATTAATGAATCCCCCTTCCAAATGACTCCTGTGTTATACAAGATAGCAATTACATAAAAGCTCTTGCACAAGAAACCAATATCAATGGTAGACTACCTAAGAAACTATTATGCTACCTCCCTTATCCCCTTGCTTTCTTTATCCGCATAAAAAAATGATATAGTGGTGGTTATATTAAAGCTCTGAGGTTCAAATCCATAAACAATTAGACATGGTTGAATCTGATACATAGCCATATGTACTCATGAATCATGTGATAAGCAGCATTTCAATATTTCATCAATGTGCGTTTTCTAGTCTCAACATGTGGTATTAATCCTATAATACTCTGGTAGTAATCTACCGATATTGATGATACTTCAGTATCAGTAGTTATTAAGGTGGTGTTTGTTTACCTCTTAACAGTTCCATTAAGAGGCAATATCTGAATCGTTAAGAGGTGAATCCTATTTGGCAAAAAAATGGTATGCCATTTAATGGTTCCAAAACCCTCTGAATGATTTAGTATCCTCGATGTCTCTTAACCATTCAGAGTCCTGATTTCATGCTCAACAATTACCAAACCACCATATTTCATTTTGCACCATATCATAAGAGCCTCTTAATCATCCAGCACCAAACCATTCAACAGATGCCTTTATTAGTAAGCTAGTAGCTAATAAGCAGGTTATTAGATCGAGACGCCAATTATATCTGCCTCATATTAAGAACAAACACCAGCTACATCTAGTGTATCTATGTCAGTACTCAGGAAAGCAAAAATGAACGTAGAACATGAATCCAAAAGGAAGCTAATCGTAACATACATCAAACTCCTGCAAATTCCTCTAGAAACCGCAATCAGACACAGTAAACATATCCTTTCTCAAATCGAATTCAGTTTAATCCAATAACTCTTACAATTCAGTAAGAAGTACGCCAAAAACTACTAATCCATGAATTAAAATCAACCTAAACCGCAATCAAACACAAAACATACCTAAAATTAGGTCATAATACACAAAACATTTTCAAAACGAATTCAGTTTAATTCAATAACTCCTACAAATCAGTAAGAATTATGCCAAAAACTACTAATCCATGAACTAAAATCAACCTAAACCGAATCGCATTACTCGTTCGTGTATTAATCTCGAAAAAAAAAAACGTAGAAGTTAGTCAAGTTACCATCACAATCGAAGATGAAAGTCTCGACGGAGTCAATGAGAGCATCGGCGTCTCCGAGAGGCTGTGCAGCGGCGGAAGCGGTGGCGCAGGTAACAACAGAGTTCTTCTTCTTATCCATTCTATTACTCCATCCGACGGTAGCGTTGAGCTTCTTTTTGTCGTTGATCGATGAAGAAGAAGAACCAAACGACGTCGGAAGAATCGGAAGCGAAGATGACGATGAAATGCAGTTGAAGTTGTTGAGGAATCGGTGAGGTGCGGCGGAGGAGGAGACGACGGCAGTTGCTCCGCTGCTAACAAGCATGTCTTCTCCGGCGATCTCCGGCGGTGGAGATTGACGGATTTTGTGGTTGAGATTGCGGTGGTGGTTGAGATGGCGCGGATTGAGTGGTGGAGTGGAGGGAAGCTTTGGGTTTTTATCCAGTGATCCAGAAGTTTTAAACCAGTCGTTCCAACTTTGGTTGTGGTCAAATAGGATCATATGGCCCGGGCCCACTTAAATAGATTGGTATAGTTTAGTTTTTTATTTTTCGGTTATTGAGACTCTTCTAGTCAGTTTGTTCACAACTCGATTAATTCATACAGTTAGGGCGGTGTGTAAAATCGGAACTCGATTTCGAATCGAAGATAAGATGTTTGTGTAAAATTTGTATACGTCGGATTCTGAAAAAACTGAAATCCGACTTCTGGGGTAGATATTTTGGTTCGGATTAGGGTTGATCTTTAGCTATCTGATGTGTTCGAAAATATGAAATACTATAAGTATGTATTTTAAATACTTTATGAATATATTTATTTATCTGATTATCTTTTGAAAATCGTAAATTCAAGCCGGTCGAAATATGTTCAGAGCTTTTTAAAATTAATGGTCAATTTCATCAATCTCTGAATCAATTGAATTTAATTTATATACTTTGCATTATAATAACACCTCAAAGCAATCGACATCAACCCAAAACCTAACCTAACTAAACCCAACCGAACTGATCCCAATATAATCCAAAATCCGAGACCTAAAATTTAAATCTTGATTTTCATATCTGGAACCTAATCAGTTTTTGATTTGCCCACACAATCCCCCCCCCGGGGGGTGGGGGGGGGCCTATGCCCCGTTCGGCCTGATTCACACCTCTACAATCAAGCAACAGTGGATTCGAGACTTTTGATGGTCTTATTTGGTTTGGTCGATCTGTCTATAATCATAAAATGTTTGGAGAATAAGTTTTCCGATCAAATTTCAAGTCAAGATTTTATAAAAAGTTGTATTTTTGCTTTGCTTTGGTTTAATTTAAAAGTTAAAAGCGTGACCAAACCTGTTTCAAACCAAATTAGATTGTTCGATTTTCTATATCGTTGTTTTTATTTTTTGTTTCAATTTAATCTATTTTGGTTCGGTTCCAACCCGATACACACCTTTTTAGTGGTACAACTCATTCCAATTAACACTTGGAAGATGCTTAAAGGAATGTCCGTTAGCAGTTTAATAGGACTCACAACTCATTCAATCGACTATACATGATTGTTTTATAATAGGCTAATAATATTAAAAATGACTTATTCAAGCTTCCAACATAAGCTTTTATGCGGAAAGCCAAGTTTTTCCAAACATATTTGTCCCAATTAAAAGAAAGGCTCGTTTGACCTACAAAAAACTAAGGGGTCGTTTACTAAATAGTTGTCAGATAAGTACCTATATAACCTTATTGATTGAGTATGACAAAGACCAAGAAGCTTACTTAGCAAGAAACAAAGCAAGAACCAAAAGTCTTATTCGGTAAGTTTGAGAAACAACTCTTACACGATAGCACTTGTCGGATTTAAGATGCTTACCAAAAATCTATTTTCATGGCCAAGGATGTTAGAAGATAAAGTATATGAAGGTGAATCTCTTGCCAATTAGTGATTACCCAGTAAGAATTTGATACACAACCCTTACATTCCCGATGCGTACACGCAAATTAATCCACATAAACAACGATATCTTACCGACCTTGGGGTGCGTTTGGCACGTGGAACATGATGAGATAGGGCATGGCAGAACAGAACATGTTTGATTGCTTGTCTCGTATCAATGTGGAACACGCTAGAACTAAGTAGAACAAGAGTTGAAACATACCTATTCCCACCTAATCCGTAGAACAAAAGTGGAACTCACCTATTCCCTTCATACCCCCTATAACAAAGTAGAACAAAATCTGATATGCCATTATACCCCTTAAGATAGAGATCACTCTTCTCTTTAACGATAATCACCCCATGCTTAAAAGGTGAGCAAAACCCAACCAAATCCGAAAACCCAATCTAAAAAACTTCAAATCTACCCGAACCACATAACTCGAACTAATCCAATCTCTGAAATCTGATGTGACACCCGGCCTACCACGACCCAATATTGTCCGTTTTGCCCCACCGGCTCACGGCTTTGTTCCTGAACGACCCGACAAGTACTTCCCAGAAGGTCACCCATTATGACACTTCTCTCACCCAGGCACACTTAACACTTAGCTATGATCCAGGCACACTTAACTATAGAGTTTCGAAGAACCCGCCATGCTTGCGTCCCAAAAACGCGTCGTTGTCCTGTAACACCAGCGTTTACTTATAAACCCAACATCTCTCGTGTCCACGGCGATTTAGGACCTACCTAAGATGTTACACCTGACTCTTTTTTTTGTCTGTCTTTTAGCTTAACTTTTAACGTCTGAAATTTAAAATCTTAACCGTTTAAATTCATTTCAATCCGTAAATAATTAAGAAATGATTAAACAACGATCTTAGATTAAATTTATAACCATTATATAACAACTAACATAAATTTGTCATTTTGATTCATCCAATACTTCTTCCATTGTCTCTTTTTTCTTGACGGTTTGATTTGTTGTCTAGAACCATCAATGAAGAAGTTCCCCCCTTTCAATCACCATCGAAATCGCTTCTTGTAAAAAAAAAAAAATCCGTACAACAATGGCCGACATCACACCACCGACCACCACCGCCAACAACCACCGAACCGCCACCGCCGCCGCCGGCTACACCGTTCCAAAACCGGAGCCATCACCGGCCGCCTCCATGGCCGCTGCAGCACCGATCGAAGAAGTCGACGAAGATGCGTTTCTATCGAATTCGGAGCTGTTGGCTCGCGAGGAGGTGCTCAAACGGCGATCCCGAAGGTTGAAGCAGTTGGCTAGGGTTTACAAGGATCATTACTGGAGTTTAATGGAGGAGCTGAAATCGAAGTACCGGGAGTATTATTGGGAGTACGGGAAGAGTCCGTATCAGGAGGATGAATCGGCGGTGGTGGTACCTGATACGGATGCCGCCGGAAGGAATGGAGGAGATGATCATGGATTAGGGTTAGGGTTAGGGTTAGGGTTAGAGGTTGGTGGTAATGATTCGAGTAGGTGTGCTGTCCATGGATGTAAATCGAAGGCCATGGCGTTAACGAAGTTCTGTCATACTCATATACTGTCTGATTCCAAACAGAAGCTCTACATGGGTTGCAATTATGTGATCAAAAGGTATCTCTCTCTCTCTCTCTCTCTCTCTCTTTATGTATATGGTCTAATTTTTGGGGGGTTTTCAGTAGCATTTGATTGTAAGGCTACACGCAGCGGTAGGGCGGGTTGAGGCGGGTTGAGCCCCGCGGGTTCAGCAGGCACCGGTGTGCCATTTCAGAGCCCGGCGGGCTAGGTGGTAATCGGGTGTGCCATGCCCAACATTGCTGAGTTTGTGTGTGTTGTGTGTGGGGTAAAGTGAGAGAGTTGGGAGGGTTGGGTAAAAGTTGTAGAGGGTTGTAGAGGGTTAAGAGAGGGTTGGGAAAAGGCTGATATGTCAGCTGATGTGGCATTAAAAAGTGAGAGGGTTGGGAGGGTTGGTTGTGTGCAGCCTAAGAGGGTGTTTGGGATTGCTTTTTGAGGTTCAAAAGTGCTTATAGCGGTAGGAGAAGGGGTTTTTAAAAAAGTGTTTGGATTAGCTTATCAACTTTTTGAGAAGGGTTTTGTAGCAATAAGTCAATAAGTCACAAACTGTGACTTCTTGAAAACTCCATTTCATCCCTTGTTAAAACGGAGTTTAAAAGCACTTTTAGATTACACAAAGAAGCTTATCAACTTATTGACTTCTTGAAAAAGCCAATAAGCTCAATAAGCAGTTTTAAAACTCAATCCCAAACACCCTCTAAATGTGGTATGATGTGACTCAGTGGATCTCTATTTGTTCTTGAACATAAAGGAAATGATCAAGGTATATGGGATGTGTTGTTGATATTGATGTTTAGAATTTGGTACATTGGGGCTAATGATAGTAAGCATAACCTAACAAGATGGATGGTGATTTTAGTGGGAGTGTGTGACTAGGTGACCAAGCAAACATAAAGTGAATCAGGAGGTGCGGAGTGCATAATCACAAATGCTTTTTTGCCCCTCTTATGATACGGTTGGGGTTCAAGGGTAGGGGTGTAAAGTGTAAACTAGTCGAGTCGAGTAATAGGTTAATCTAGTTGGGCTCAAAAAGTTAATATCAGGCTCAAGCTTGATTAAGTTTTTCAATGTAGGGCCCGAGCTTGAGCTTGGATATTTTTTGAGTTATCGAGTTCGAGCTCGATGCTCGTTTATGGGTTCGAACTCGTGTCGGTTAACTCGTTTATACCTCGATAATTTTTATATTTTTATTGTATGATTAATAAATTTATGAGCATGTTTGGCTCAAAAAAGGGTATGCTTGAATGGCTGAGCTCGGCTCGAAAATTTGAGTCTGAGTTTTCGAACAAGCCGAGTTGAACATTGGTGTTATAAAGCTCGTCTCGTTAGTTAAAAGAGTTGTATTTTGTGCTTGAGGTCGAGTGGCTCGTTAAAAGCTCAACTCGTTTACACCACCCCTAGAACTCAAGGGGCTGCACCCCCTTGTGGAGTCTTAGGGGCGGCCTCTGAGCTTGCATCGAAAGCTTATGAGGTGAGAAGTCTTATGAATTGGCTTCTTACTCGGAAGTTCTGAGCAAGGTTTTGATCCATTTCAACCTTAACAAGGAGTTATAACTGTTGTGCAGTTATCTATTAACTGTCTAACTAACCCGTAATCGTAGATCCCTTCTCAAATGTATAAAATGGTTAATCTGGTGTATATATATACTCGAGGTTTATGCGTTAAGAATGATAGTGACTTATGGGATCATCCCAATACTGATTTCGTAAAACCTAAGGCATTAAGGGTCGAAATGTAGTATTTAGAAAGTGAAACATATACACGATCCAAGAATTATCCAAGTGATTGTAAGTTTGTAACCACGAAAAGCAAATTCTTAACAGATGGCTGAGTCTTTGAACACCATGTTTAGGTTCTACTACCGAATATTTAAGGATCTGCCTAATATCAAGAGAGTTGTATCGAATCTACAAGAACAAAATCCTACAAGATTG
>LUCG01032059.1:0-12666 GCA_001633085.1 Carthamus tinctorius | reverse complement strand
ACGTTCACAACCAAAAAGTGGTTTACATTTGAACCCACCCCTATATATATATATACACACACACATATGGTCAAGTTCAAATAAAAACTCAAATCAAATTGTAAACGTGAGAATAGCCGAGAGCACGACACGTGTCTTATTCGCTCCTATTCAATCTGAATAATCACTACAAGAAAATGGGGCTTTAGAGAAGAAAGTTTTAGAGAAGGATTTGGAAGCGTATCTAAAAGTGACTTTTAGAGAAGGAATTACATGACAAATGTGAGAAGTGTAACTAAATGTAACATTTTCCTCCCTAAAACTCACTTAAAATCCTCCCTAGAACCTTTTCCTACCGTTACATAGGGAATGTTGTTGACGGAAGTAAAAGCTTATCTAAAACCTTTAGAGAAGCTTTTCAAGCTTTTGAATACAAAAGAAAACCTTCTCTGAAGGTCATTTTTCTTGTAGTGAATGCATTTAGTATTATTTAGTCTGAATGTTGTATTATTCACCTTAAATAATGCATAAATATTCAGTCCGAATAATCTTGTATTATTTAGACTGATGTCATGTGGCGCTCTCGGTTATCCTCACGTTCACAATCAGATTTGAGTTTTCTTTTGAGCTTTCGTATATTATTTGACTTTAAATGACGTTACATATGAATGAATTACATATTTCGTGGTTTGCATCTTATAACATGTTGGGTCCCTAAAACTAACCCCATCCAATTTCTCTCTGTTAAAGGCTCCATGTACAAACCATAAGGACTCAATTCATAGATACTTCATTTTAGGAACCCAAAGTGTTAAAACCAATAAACCATGAGAATCAAATATGTAATTCACTCTAATATAATTTTTAAAAAAAATAAAAGTTGGAATCAACTGGTAGAGAATAAAACTAACATGAAACCAAAAAAAATTGATGTGCTCAATAGCTTAAAATGTTTTGCGATGCATCGCACGCGTACATATCTAGTAACGATATAAAAACAAATAACATGCTTTAATAATAATTGTAAATAAATAATTTGTAACTATACTACTTAGGTTGTGTTTGGTAAACTAGCTGATAAGGTAGCAGGTAGCTGGTAGCTGATAAGCTAGCTGTTGATTGATAAGTTAATTAATAGTTGATAAGCTAGCTTTTGAACAAATTATGTTTGGCAAAAACTCGCTTATGAGTATGCAAAAATGACCAAAAAATGTATCTTTGAATTTCATAATTAATATTAACAATGGTATAATTGGAAAAAGCTTCCAAAAAGCTACCTCCAAGTAGCGTATCAATAAGCTAGCTTATTGTATATGTTTGGATGAACTATCTTATCAGCTAGCTTCTTTTTGCCAAACACGACCGTAAGAGTATACGATTAATAAATCGAAGTTCGTGAACTTCATTGTCTCCGTCTTCGAACTATCATTGTTGATTGTTTTGTCGTCGACATCTTAGAAAAGAGAAAACATATTACGGAGATTGCAAAGAAAAACAAGACGTCATATTACGAGTTTTTTTCTTTATTCTAAACCCAAACTACTTCCAAGTACTAAATTCAAAAAAATTAACTTTTAAAATTCAAATTATATTTTATATTTTTATAGTCATTTACATAATTAATTGTTATAATATCTCTTTTTTGTTTTTAGAATCAAACGTCCGAAATCTCTATTTAAAAGATGCAATAAACTCCAATGATTACTCTATTTTAATAGTTTTAGCATTAAATGAATTATTAAAATAATTTTATAAATTCAATAAAAATATGATTTATCTTTCCTAAACGTAGATTTACATACCTTTTATTGTTAAAAAAAAAATTAAAATAGTGTTTCTTTTCCTATGATCATTTACTTATCGGGGTAGGGGTCTGATCGATCCTTTATTTCTTTGATGGAAGGTTAGGGTTAATTGTAGAGCCGTATGTAATGCCTAAAATATGCCCATACGGTTGTTCGATTCTATTCTTTTTCTTGTTATTCTTTTATCTGCTCCTCATCATGCAATGAAATTTCTTTAAATCTAGACATCGTCAGATCCGTTTGACCATATGTTACTTATTTTATAATTGAAACTTCACAGCAAATCATAATGAAAAAAAATCTTGAATCTTCACAGCAAAAACACTATCAAGATTACTTTCACAGTGTTTTACTATGAAGTTTTAAATATAAAGAGTTAGTCTCATAGATTTCAGAAAAAAATAATTTGATGTCATATGATACCAAATCATCTCTAGATCCTTACAATTCTGCAATTTGCTTCTATTGCTACATTACACATAAAATAATAGAATAAGCAAAGTTTCTACTTTTTTTTCTGTTTTATTTTTTTTTATTTTTTATTTTTTAGCAGCATAAGCAAAGTTTGTAACAGCTCAATATATGCATATTGATATGCAAGTTTGTTACTAATGTGTTAAAAATGTAATGAATAATATATGCAATAAAAAAATTTTGTATTAAAAAAATATTTTTGATAATAAAAATGACTTGGGGTAATATAAACTTATGATACTTGCTGGGCCCATTTTATTAAAACGTCTCGGGTCTACAAAATGTCAAGATCGAGCTTTGTCACATTTACAACCATGGAGAATTATGAATCGGAGTGACAACAGATTTAACTTGGAGATATTTGTATAACCCTTCCATTCCAAATTCTCTTCCAAACCCGCTCCCTTTATAGCCTCCATAAGGAACGTCTGCATCGAACACCAGATAACAGTTGATCCAAACGATACCAGCTCGAACTGATCTCGAAACAGTATTCGCTATGTTCAAGTTCTTGGTCGCTATGCCTGCTGCTAAGCCATATCGTGTTGAATTCGCTCTCGCAATCGCCTCCTCAACAGTCCTAAAAAGTTTTTATGAAAAGATTAAGTGACCAAGACAAGGTTTAGGGTCTTCTGTGACCGATGCCGCAAATATTTAATTACCAAGATTTGTAATGGTATGTTGGTTGGAAGTTCTTTTAATAAAATATAGAGTAAACTTTCACTTTTGGTTCCTAATGTTTGTGAATTGAAGGGATATCGTCCCTAAATTTCAAAATCAGGTTTGGTCCCTCATTTTTGTCATTTTATAAAAGTTTTGGTCCCTTCTTCTAATAGCCGTTAACTTTTTCGTTAAGTCCAATCAAATAAAGAGTATTGTAGTCATGTTAAATATTGATCTGTTAAATCCATCAACACCCGGTTAAACAAAAAGTCTTTTGGTCATTAGAAAAACATTTAAAATTACTAAAATACCCATCATTTAATTGGAATTAGCGGAAATAATTAACAGTCATAAGAAGAATGGACCCAAATTGTTATGAAATGCAAATGTGAGGGACCAAATTCGAGTTTTTAAAGTTTAGGGATGTTATCCGTTGAAATTGACAAATGTTAGGGACCAAAAGCGAAGTTTACTCTAAAATTTAAATTTCTCTACTATTTTTTGAATTCGAACTTACTTGAACTTGAAAACAGATATAACGGGACCGAAAATTTCATCTGTTGCGATAAGCATATCATCCTGAAACCATCCGAGACAACATATGTTATTCATACAAGTAATTTCAGGCGAATATTATACCACAACTCGAAATTTAGTTACCGTAACGTTCGTAAAGATTGTTGGCTCGATATAATATCCCTTTTGGCCACATGGTTTTCCACCGGTTAGCAACGTTGCACCTTGTCTCTTTCCATGTTCGATATATGAAAGTACTTTCTCGTACTGTTGCTTATCAACCTACAAATTACATCATTAGCATCTTAACGAACACGAATTTTTAAAAGATTATTCGTAAACAATACAAAAGTTACGATTACTTGAGGTCCTTGACGAGTTTTGGGATCAAAGGGATCACCAACGATTATCTCTTTCGCGCCTTTTGCAAACTTTGTTATGAATTCTTCGTAAATTCCTTCTTGAACGAAGATCCTGGAGCTACACACGCAAAATTCTCCCTGGAAAAACCAAAAAATTTGGCTTAACAAACATCGGCATCACGACTCATTTTGTCCTCGTATCTAGGGGTGACAATTCTCAATACGACACGAAACACGACACAAACTTGACATGAAAATAAACGGGTTTGGGTTGAATTTTCTGACCCCCAACCCATTAATTATACGGGTCGTGTTCGGGTTGACATATGGTTTTGCGGGTTGACCTGCCAACTCGTTTATCATTTTAAATATTTTTTATAACAAAAGCCACACACCAACCCGGTTATGACCCGGCAATCCGTATAGTTAAACGGGCCTACCTGGGTCGTATACGGGTTAGGGTTGATCAATGCAACACAATTAATTATATGGGTCGTGTCTGGGTTGAGTTTTCCTAACCCGCCAACCCGAACACGACAGGATTGCCACCCTTATTCGTATCGAATAATAAGAACAAGAAACTTTGAAACGGTAAATAGTTTCGTATACCTTGTTAGCAAAACTTCCCAAAAGAGCAAGATTGACTGTTGAATCAACATCCACGTCGTCGAAGATTATGAGAGGCGATTTGCCTCCGAGCTCGAGCGAGACTGATTTCAAATTACTCGTTGCAGCGGCTTGCATTACGAGTCGTCCTACTTCGGTCGACCCAGTGAAGCTCACGCAGTCGATATCCATATGGGAGCTGATGGCAGCTCCCGCAGTCGTTCCAAATCCCGTTATGACGTTAATCACCCCATCAGGGACACCTGCCTGAACGAATGCACAAATGTCCGTTTTTAGTATTATAAATGTGTGGTTTTAAACAGTCCTGGAAACTTTATAGTTTAGGGTCTTTCATCAACGAATATACTACTATAGACCACCTATGTGTCTCTCTAATTTCTATCAGAAGACAAAAGTAATACACCTTATCATCATATTTATAACATGTGTATATGTATCTTTGTTATCTCATATTGAAGTGTAATCAAAAGCTTTAGGTGTAACAGGGCGTTCCAATAGAACGTCCCTGCTTAAAGAGGATATCATATGGGATGGGATTTTGTGATATAATGAGATGTTCTTTGAAATTCCAAGGGGTGCACATGCACTATCCACACCCTGGATGTCATATCAAAGAGAATGAAATGTTTGTTTCTTTATATAATTTGTTTGATTAAAATTTATGGGTCCCTCGGTGCCAAGGTGGCTCCACCAGGGTCTAATATCATGCGAGAATATATGGAATCAAATTTAATAAGATTGTTCGCAAAAAATAGTTCGTAAGGAAATAAGAGGGATCAATCCAACATATATTTAAGTCTAACTAATTTTAGACGCTAACATGTCCCCTCCAACAAAAGGCTAGACGGACACTAATATCATAGATGTAGAATTTGCCTTTGATAGCATGCGAAAATCTATAAAACCAATAATGATTACTCTTCGAATCTGCCATTTGGAAGAGAAGAGGGTTTCAACATATATTGAAATAGAAGGGTTCAAATCTAGACAATATAAGACTCTAACAAACATATGCATACCAGTTTAGCTAAATGTGCAACGAAAAGAGCCGAAAGGGGAGACTGCTCAGCCGGTTTGATGACCATGGTGCACCCTGCGGCCATAGCTGGGCTAGCTTTGAAAAAGAACATACTGATAGGGAAGTTCCACGGGATAATATGGCCAACGACACCGATGGGTTCAAGTAACGTGTACCCTTGCAACTGGTTTGCCATTTTCGCCGTCTTGCCATGGATTTTATCGGCCGCACCAGCGTAATATCTGATAAATATATAGTAAGTTTAACATTCCATGAAGTAGATGATTAAACATAATCCTTCACTACAATAAAATTGGGTTTATAGCATGCCAACAACGTCTAAGTGTCGTAACTAATAGACCACTATAGAGGACTTAAGTTTATAGAATCAAACAACAAAATGTCGTTCCTAAAAGTATAGTAATAAGCTTCTACAACACTTTCGGACAAAATGTTAAAACATTTTTAAAATAAAGTGTCGTATTAGCTATTTTGTTCACGGCACGCTTCTGAGAAAGGTCTTATAAATCCATCTTTTTACAAGACTATTGTTTTTATAAGACGTTATTTCAATTAGTGTCTTATAAAATAGTTGATACAACTTTTATCTTCAAAATATCTTTTAAAACCACTTAAGTCTGAAAATTAAGAGGTTTGCAGACTTACAGAGGGTGTTTGGATAAGCTTTTCGAGCTCCAAAAGTGCTTTTGGTGAAAAGTGTTTATTGACTTATGATGGTAGGAAAATGAGTTTTTAGAAAGATGTTTGGATTAGCTTTTGTGGTGGTAAAAGTCGATAAGTCAATAAGTTGTATTTTAAAAAGTGTTTGGATTAGCTTTTCCATGTAAAATGACCAAAAAGCCATTTAGTAATTATTTTGTAAGCAAAAGAAGGGGTATTTATGTAATTTTGAATCAAAAAGCACTTTCACCTCCCAAAAAGTCACAATTTGTGACTTCTCCAAATCTCATTTTCCTTCCTTGCCAAAAAGCACTTTTGAAAAGTGTTTCTCATATATCCAAACAAGTTCATCAGCTTATTGGCTTTTTGAGAAGCCAATAAGTCAACAAGGGGTTTTAAAACACACATCCAAATTTGGTGTTTGGGATTGCTTATCATCAAAAGTCCTTATTAGCTTATCAACTTCTTCAAGAAGTTAAAAAAAAAGTTAGCTTTTCAAACCAGCTTATAGCTTCCTAGAAAAGCTATAAGCACCTTATGTGTTTGGGAGTGCTTATTTAATGGTGCTTATGACTTATTAGCTTCCTGGGTTGAGTGTTTGGGTAAAGTGCTTATAGCTTTCCTAGGAAGCTATATGCAGTTCTTTTGAGAAGGTAAAATGTTTTGACTTCCTGAAAAAGTTAATAAGCTGATAAACACTTTTGTTCATAAGCACTCTCAAACACCAAACCGTTTGTTTTATTTTTAAGATAAGACCTGAAAACCTCCTACCATCCATAGAACATTTACGAGGTCTGAAGTCAAAACTCACGTCTAAAAAAATAACAGATGGATGGTGCATCTCTTAATCTAACGGTCTTAAGTCTGCAAACCTCTTAATCTTCAGACTTAACAGGTTTTAAAAGGTAACTTAGAGAAAACAAACGGTCCCAGTATCCTATAAACCAAAGTCATATAAAGAATATACAGTAGAACACTTAGTATCCTATATACGTAAGTCATATAAAGCAGTTTATTAGAACATATATACCGAAGAGCTTGAAATCATGAATGTATATACCGAAGAACGCTGGCTGAAAAAGGAACATCCCTGGCCTTCCCTTGCTCAAACACCTTGCCTGCATCAATGGCGTCCAATGCTGCTAGCTCTTCTAGGTTCTCAAGCACTAAATCCACAAATCTCATCATTATCCTCCCCCTCTCCTGTTAACATACAGACCGATTTCATAGATATCATAGCAAAAATCAATCATAAACACCAACAAATCATTAGGTTTTAAAACAAAATTGCTTACAGATCCAGAAAAACGAGGCCAAGGGCCATGATCGAAGGCAAAACGAGCAGCCTTAACAGCCAAATCAACATCTTCCTTATCTCCTTCTGCAATATTCGCAATCACTTCTTCTGTTCGTGGATCAATCGTCTCAAACGTCCTTCCTATTTTCATTTTTTTTTTCATCATCATTTCGTTTGTGAAATTAAAAACAAAATCTCTACAAGAAATAAGAAGAAATACTTGAAAATCAAGTAGGTAACTAGAGATGATGAATCGTACCTGAAACGGAATCGACGAATTCTCCATTGATGAAGAGCTTCGTGAACTTGATTTTGGGGATTTTGACCGAAGATTTGGAGTCGCCGCCGCCATTGTTATGGATCTCTGCTGCCATATCTTCTTCGATCTGTGTGATGAAATGAGACTAGCTTCTACTAGATTTGATTGATGATGATGATGATGATGATGAATGAGAAAGTGATTTCTATAGATTCCATCTGCAATTTCTTCGTGATGCCATTGTTGAAGCTTTTGGCGCCATATTCGTTCAGACGTTATTATCTATTGGACTTATTTGGTTTATAGAATCAAATTTCTAATCGGTTTATTTATTATGATTTTTTTATAAAATAAAATAAAAAATCAATAAATTATGATATTTAATGAAATGTTTAATAATATAGTAAAATGTTTTTTGTTTATTTAGTGAAACAATTAACTACAATAGCTAAATTTCTCACCTAACTTTATTTTTCGTAATTGAATTCTTATTTTAATCGGAGTTTATTTTTTTCAAACAGCAAAACAAAAAGGTACGCAGGTTGGAGCTTCGGCAAAGCCGTCACCCCCACCAACCGGACCCAAGCTTTATTAAAACGCTAGCAAGAATCTGGAAAATAATACAACCAAGAAAAGGAGCAAGCCGGGAGACCCGCGAGCTCCACCGAGACAGAAAACCGAAAAAGTCCTTTTCCCACTTTTTATTATATATGCATGAGAGGAGGGAGAAAGAAGAGAGACGGGGAGGAGGCATTCGGGTTTCAACATCCGGAGTCAATACCTGCACGGATAAAATGAAGGGGACGGACCGGTGTGGAACTTGAACCGGAAAAGCCCAAAGGCACACCCGATCCCTAGCCCGAAGGCCATACGTTTGGCCTTAAAAACCAAATAATTTGACAAATCCAGCCGATCCAACTTGAAGCCTTTCAAATACTTAATCGAGTTATAAAATCTAAAAATCTTAGGTCAAGTTTGAATTGGGCTGTGGCCATTTGAACCCAGTCCATCCTAACTTGATTAACCGGATGCATTTTGATATCATTAGATTATGTAAGAGGATATTCAACAGTTATGTTATAATTTTATTAGAATAAAGTAACAAAAGTCGAAATCACTATAAAAAAAACAGTACAGGAAATTCCAACAACGACTCGATTTTAATTCACGTGAGACCGTCATGTTTTCGTGAGACCCGTTTGACAATATTTTTACTTATTTTACACTTAAAACTTTAGAACAAAATATTATGAAGGTAAAAAGAACTTGAATCTTCACAGCAAAAACACTATGAAAATTACCTTCACAGTATTTTACTATAAAGTTTCAATCATAAAAATTTAATATCAAGAATCTCAAAAAAATAGTTTGGTCTCTAAATCATCCGTAATGTATAATCGTGCTATTTGGTGCTATTGCTACATTATACATAAAATAATAGAATAAGCAAAGTTTCAATTATTTCAATAAAAGTTATAATACTTTCTATCATCTTTTACATTTGTTACTAATATGTGTGTATAGTGGTCGTTAACATTCTTGGGATGAACAGAAGATGACATCCCTATCTACCCGGGCTCGATTCATGGCATCCCTGTTTACTCGGGTTCGATTCATGGAATGGGTGAACATGTGACGATAGCCTGATCATGGGTCAGCTTTCAGGTAGGTCCATGATCCATGCTCGCCGAGGATTAATCGGGTCTCGCATAGATCCCAGATACCTTGTCGACTTTGCATCGGGACGTGTGCATGAGTTATCTGCCGTTAAAAAAAAGATATGCATGTTTGCTACTGATGGATTAAAAATGAAATGAATAATATATGCTTAACAAAAGAAAATAACTTTTTTTATTAGAATTTTATTTTTGATGATAAAAGGACTCAGGATGTAATATCTTTATCATACTTGTGGAAGCCATTTTATTAAAATGTCTCGGGGCCTATAAAATGTCAAGAATGGGGTCACATTTACAACCAAGGAGAATTATGAATCGGAGTGACAACAGATTTAACTTGGAGATACTTGTATAACCCTTCCATTCCAAATTCTCTTCCAAACCCGCTTCCTTTATAGCCTCCATAAGGAACGTCTGCATCGAACACCAAATAACAGTTGATCCAAACGATACCGGCTCGAACTGATCTCGAAACTGTGTTTGCTATGTTCAAGTCCTTGGTTGCTATCCCTGCCGCTAATCCATATCGTGTGGAATTCGCTCTTGCAATCGCCTCCTCAACCGTCCTAAAAAGTTTTTATGAAAAAATTAACTGTTAACGGGATGTCCGTGACCAATACCAAACAATATTTAGTTACCTAGATTTGTAACGGCATGTAGGTTGGAAGTTTTTTCTTATATAAAATTTAGAGTAATCTTCACTTTTTGTCCCTAACGTTTGTCAATTTCAGGGGATGTCGACCCTAAACTTTAAAAACTCAGATTTAGTCCCACACATTTGTCATTTAATAACAATTTTGGTCCCCCATTTCAACGGTCGTTAACTTTTTTCGTTAAGTCCAATTGAATAACGGGTATTTTAGTCATTTTAAACATTTAAAATGACTAAACAAGAAGTCTTTTGGTCAGTAGAAAAACATTTAAAATGACTAAAATACCCCTCATTTAATTGGACTTAACAGAAATAATTAACGGTCTTTAAGAGAATGGACCTAAAACATTATGAAATGCAAACTTGAGACGTCAAATTCGAGTTTTAAAGTTTAGGGACGATATCCCTTAAGATTGACAAATGTTACTAAAATCTAAATTTCTCTACTATCCTTGAATTCGAACTTACTTGAACTTGAAGACAGATATAACTGGGCCAAAAATTTCGTCTGTTGCGATAAGCATATCGTCCTAAACCATCCGAGATGACAAAAGGTTATTAATACGAGTAATTTCACGCGAAATATTATATCTCAACTCGAAATTTACTTACCGTAACATCTATGAAGATTGTTGGCTCGATATAATATCCCTTTTCGCCACATGGTTTCCCACCGGTTAGCAACGTTGCACCTTGTCTTTTTCCATGTTCGATATACGAAAGTACTTTCTCGTACTGTTGCTTATCGACCTATAGATTATGTTGTCAATTAGTGTCATAAAACACAGACTGGTAAAAGATCATTCGTAAACAATACAAAGGTTTCGATTACTTGAGGTCCTTGACGAGTTTTTGGATCAAAGGGATCACCAACGATTATCTCTTTTGCGCTTTTCGCAAACTTAGTTATGAATTCTTCGTAAATTCCTTCTTGGACGAAGATCCTGGAGCTACACACGCAAAATTCGCCCTGAAAAACAGGAAAAAAAAATTTTGGCTTAATGCACATCGACAATTGAGGGGTGGCAATGGGTTAGGTTGGGTTCGGCTTCAACCCATTTATTAAATGGTTTTGAAAATTTGAAAATCTTAACCCAACCTAACCTGATTAATTAAATGTTTTGAGATTTTCAAGTCAACCTAACCTGTTACCTAAATGGGGTGACATCGGATTGACTCATTTATGATTTTCTCAACCCAGCATGTTAAATAAACAGGATGAACCTAGGTTGACCCATTTAATTCTATAATTTTAAATAAAACACAACCACAAAGGCAAATAACTTGTTCAAAGTTTAAATAAAACACAATCATAAATGCAAATAAATTGTTCAAGGTTTAGTTGTCGTCGTCATGGGTTGCTTTGGTCATCGCCGTTAGTCGATAGAAAGCATACAATAGTGGATTTTCAGTATGGAAACAAATTATGATTAGGATATGCTTATTAGTCTGTATGGAAATGAGGCGTGTTATTAGTTTCAATTCATATTTGAAAAAAAAAATTATATAATATTTTAAATAGATATTGTAATTAAATAAAGATAATTAATTAAATAATAAAATAGAAGTACATAATATTTTTAATGGATTGAAAACAGGTTGAAAACAGTTAGGAAATTTCAACCCAACCCATTTACTTAAATGGGTTAGGTGGGTTGACTCATTTACTTAAATGGATTGAAAATCTCAACCCAACCTGCTAATTTTGGGTTTGGTTCAGGTTAGGTTGATGGGTTGGGGAACGTTTTGCTACCCCTAATCACCATCACGACTCAGTTTGTACTTGTATCGAATAATAAAAACAAGAAACCTTGAAAAGGTAAATAGTTCCGTATACCTTGTTAGCAAAACTTCCCAAAAGAGCAAGATTGACGGTTGAATCAACATCCACATCGTCAAAGATTATGAGAGGCGATTTGCCTCCAAGCTCGAGAGAGACCNTGATTTCAAATTACTCGTTGCAGCGGCTTGCATTACGAGTCGTCCTACTTCGGTCGACCCAGTGAAACTCACGCAGTCGATATCCATATGGGAGCTGATGGCAGCTCCGGCAGTCGGTCCGAATCCCGTTATCACGTTGATCACCCCATCAGGGATACCTGCCTGATTGAATGTAAACATGTCCGTTATGTAGCATGTTAAATATGTTTTTTTAACAGAGTCCCAAAAATGTTAATGTTTTGGGCCGTTCATCAACGAATCTAAAACTATAGCCCACCTAAATGCATTTCTAATTTCTTATCAGAAAACAAAAGTAATACACCTCAGCGTTATCTTTGTACTTTTATATTTATCTTATATTGCAGTGTAATCAAAAGTTTTAGATGTAATAAAGCCTCCAAAAAGATTGGAACGTCGTCTTTGCTTAATGAGGATATCATATGGGATGGGATTTTGTGTATATAATGGGATTTTCTATGAAATTGCAAGAAGTGCACATGCACTATGCACACCCTGGATGCCATATCAAAGAGAATGAAATGCTCGTTTCTTTATATAATTTGTTTGATTAAAGTTTTTTGGTCCATCCCTGCATGCCAAGGTGGCTCCCACTAGAGAGTAGAGAGTCTGATAGCATGCAAGAATATATGAAACTAAGGGCCCGTTTACTTAAACACTTACCCGGTAAGCACTTACCCGTAAAATTGAACACT
>LUCG01031994.1:0-12304 GCA_001633085.1 Carthamus tinctorius | reverse complement strand
TCCTATCGCTATGAAATCTAGACTGTCGCACCCTGCGGTTCCGCTTTAGCGGGGTGTTACATAATGGTTTTGGGAAAAAGAATCAATTAGCTCGGGTTGAAACTCCTCTTTCATCACGCTAATTCTGCAGGTCACAAATCGGGAAGACTTAGGGGACTTTTGACCAATAAGTCTCATAGGGGTGTATTACAAAATCATAGCGAAGATTCTTGTAGAAAGGCTTAAAGGGGTAATCGGCAAAATCATAAGTAAAGTCTAAAGTGCTTTTGTGAAAGGCCGCCATATCCTAAATGGGGTACTCATAGCTAATGAAGTAGTCAACTACATCTGTGACAAAAAGAAGTGTGGGCTAGTGTTCAAAATTGATTTCGAAAAGGCATACGACATGGTGAAATGGGGTTTCTTGCTAGATAGCTTGGAAATGACGGGGTTCGGGAAGAAATGGAGGAAATGGATCGAAATAAGCCTCATCTCTTCATACATGTCTGTACTAGTGAACGGGTCTCCTACGAAGGAGTTCGGGATGGAAGGAGTTTGAAACAAGGGGATCCATTGGCACCTTTCCTCTTCTTGGTCGTGGTGGAGAACCTCAACTTACTTGTGGAGGAAGCAACCGAAAAGGGGTTGTTTGAAGGGATTAAAGAAGGCCTAGATGATATCACGATTTCACATCTCCAATTTGCAGACGACGCCATATTCTTCGAAAGTTGGGGTATGGTAAACTTAAAAAATTTAATCAAAATTCTAGAATGTTTTCGACGGTCGATGGGATTGAGGAAGAATAAGATATACGGATTGGGATTCGCAAGTCGGTGGTGCAAGAGTGGGTAAGGGGTCTTGGATGCGAATGCAACACGCTTCCATTCATCTATCTCGGATTACCAATTGGGGCATCGATGTGAAGGTTATCTTCTTGGAAGCCCGTGATCGATAAGGTAAACAAAAAACTAGCCTTTTGGAAATCGAAATTAATTTCAATTAGAGGCCGTTTGATGCTTACGAAGTCAGTACTTAGTAGTTTGTCATTATACTATCTTGCTCTTTTTCGAGCCCTGAGTGGAGTGATCCGTGAGTTGGAAAGAATTCGTAATCATTTCTTTTGGGGTGTGGGCTGGGGTGGGGAGGGTGGGGAGAGAAGAACTTTTTTACATGGGTCAAGTGGGGAAAAACGGTGGGCTCTTTCGTGGGAAGGGGGTTAAATATTGGAGACCTTCGTGCCATGAAACAAGCCCTTTTGGGTAAGTGGTTGATACAAAGAGATTTTGATCGTTCACGAAGCTTTTTAGGGTTCTTTTTAGGGTCAAGTGGGGAAAAACAGTGGACTCTTTCGTGGTAGGCGGGTTAAATATTGGAGACCTTCGTGCCATAAACCGAGCCCTTTTGGGTCAGTGGTTGATACAGGGAGATTTCAATCGTTAACGAAGCTTTTTGGGGATCTTTGGAAGCGAAGGAAACAATCTCGTAAGATACCTGGGATCCTACATCACAAGGCAAGAAACCGTTTCTTACGCGACTTATCTCTCGCACGTGTTCTATTTTATCTGACATAGATTGTGTTTATTTATTTATTTTATTATTGGACATCGAAAACCAGTCGAAGATCAAAAACAGAGAAGAATGCGGGTACCAAGCAGGTTAACCCACATGGCACCCGCGTAATGCACTGCCAATACTCGCACCACAAACCAAGCCAGCCTCCTTCATTGACTTTTGATTTCCTTAACTGATCCATCGTTATCATAGGAGTTCTATTTCCAATTCTTTTTTATATTATTATTTTTACTTCTAATTCCTTTATTAGTTATCTCTATGACTATTATTATTTAGTATTTCAATTGGTTTAGGATTTACTTAAATTAGGATTAGATTTATTTTCGCATTTATCTTTTTCCTAATTTAGCTTATAAATAGGGTTTATTGATTTCCATTGTAATCAAGTTTAAGTTATTATTTAATAAAAGTTTATATTTTTTAGAGATTGTTCTCTTGTTTTGAGTTTTACGTTTCGTAATTCTCACCTATCAAAAGGGTTTAAACGCTTGTCGATCATTCCGCAAACATACGTTGCGTCAGTGGTGGTGGTGACTCCTCTCGGAGGAAAATGCATTGTGGGTTAAATTAGTTAAAAGTATATATGGGGAGTTAGTCGGGGTGGGGGTATACACGTGGCATATCATTCGGTTGGGTGAATCTTTGGAAGGTGTCGGGTTCAATTTTCCCAATTCCGTTCAAAGGAGAGTAGGGGACGGTTCGGTAACTCGGTTTTGGGAGGATAGGTGGGTGTCCGATAAACCATTGGCAGAAGTTTTTCCTATGCTTAGTCAGTTAGAGGTAGACCGGAAGGTGCGCAGCACAGATAGGGGGAGTTGGAGGGGCAACGATTAGGTTTGGAGTGGAGTGGAGAAGAGAACCGAGAACAAAGGAGAGTGGGGAATTGGAGGAGTTGAATACGAGCTTGAGGGGTGGGCACCGGAGAGGGGTAGGGAGGACAAATGGGTGTGGGGTAATGACGAAGAAAGAGGGTATTCGGTCAAATTGTGTCGGGAAGTTATAGAGGATGGTAGTGGGGGGATAAATTCGGATGTGGAAGAGACGTTTGCGGTGTCCATTGATCCCAGAAAAATCAATATCTTTATATGGAGAGTAAAACTAGGAAGGATCACATCGTGCTCAATGCTAAACGAGAGGGGAATCGAATTAGATTCCACCTTATGTCCGAGACTTTGTGGAGACTATCAATCATGCACTAGTAAGTTGTTAAGTAGTGGGGAGAATCTGGGGACGCATTGGAAGATGGGGGAACAAGAACGTGGAAAGGGCCGTTACTATATTGCAACTTCTACAAGACAACGCGGAGGCTATTCGAGTCACGAAAGGTAAATCAGTCTGGTAGGCCTTAAATGGGCGACGTTGTATTTAATATGGAGTCATCGGGACAACTTGGTGTTTAAAGGAGACAAAAAAAACGCATCGACGACGCGTTTTTCGAATGGCAAAGAACGATCTTCCAATGGGTGAGTAGGAGATCGAAGATCATCCATTTTTGGTTCACATGGTTGTCGGGTGGGGAGTTTAATCTCAACACATGGTGATATAGGCGGTTGTCAGCGACTATGCAGGCAAAGCACAGGTTTATAGCGAGTCCGAGTTGCGAGGCAGTTGGGCAGCGGGCGAAACTGAGGTCGCTCCTGGTGGTTGCGGCAAGAGGTGGTGTTGTTTTGAACTACAATTCGGTACATCCAGGGAGCAATGAGCCTCATAGCAGTTCAGCTTTCGAGTTGGCAGGATTACTACTCGTAATCGAGGTTTCAACTTTGGCTTATTCTAGTCTCTCTTGTAGCCTTTTACTACTTGTTGTGGGTAATAGGGGAATAGTTAGGGGTGTGCATCGGTTGACATCTAATGGATTTGAGGGGATCCGATCCGATCCAATCATCCATTGGATGTTGGATTTCTCCAACCGAACCGATCCAGTCATCCATTGGATGTTGGAATTTTCCAATCCAATGGATGATTGGATCGGTTCGGTTCCATCCATTGGATTTTTCCTATTGGATATCCAATGGATCGGATTGGATCCAACAAATATTAATCGGATTGGTTCGGATTGGATCAGATTCATCTGATCATCCAATGGATGATCTAATCAAATTCATCCAACGTCTTTAATCCATTTCACAATAATTCATATAATAAATTAATATTCCAAACAATGCCATGATGTTTAGTTCCGTCGATTCAATGACTATTAAGTAATACTAAAAAGTTACAAGTTAAAACATACAATACAATAATGGTAATTGGATGGGTGATTGGATGGGTCCGGTTGGTTGAGATTGGATGGCCAATTGGATTGGATCGGTCGGTTTTGGTCGGTTCTAGACTACCATCCAAGAACCGATCCGATCCAATTGGATGTCAAAATTTTCCATCCGCGCGATCCGATCCAATTACAGTTGGATATCCAATCATTGTTGGTCGGTTTGTAATTGGATCGGTCGGTCGTAATTGGATCGGTTGATTTCTGCACACCCCTAAGAATAATTTGTTTTAATTCCTGTTGTGGGCCTCAATTGTTTGTGTTAGTTTGTTGGTCATGGTTTTGAGCTTTGGTAATAAATCTTTCTGTCTTTGGAAAAAAAGTTACTAAAAGAGTCAGTCATAAATCCACAAGAAAACTGTTTAATTAATAAAAAAAAAGTACCTAAGTAATATTAATTAAAAATAGTGGCCGATTATAGTTAATATTTCAATTAATTAGGAGCCATCACTAATGTTAATTAGTTAGAAATAATCAAATATTTTTTAAGTTTGTACTAGATTGGAGGATCCGCCAATACTGATAATTCAGAATTTTTTTTAATTTAAAAATATACAAATTCTTATAAATATTAGTAAGAGACCCTTTAATCTGTTAAAAATTTAAAGAGATTGATTTTAGTTTTATGTATTTAAATAACTAGATTTGTGACAGATTGAAGGATTCGCCACTAATATTGGTAGTTTCTATTTTTCTTACACACCATATACGATATACGCGCGTATGTCTCAGTTGGTCCTAGTGCACTTTAGAGCATCCACAATCGCGAACCTTTTCACAGGTTCATGACTCTGCCAGATATGTTTTCTCTCTCTGTCACATCAGTTTTCTCTATCCTATACATTTCATAAACATTTTACTCTCAATCATGGATCGGTTCATAATTTATAAAATACAAAATTATAATAATAAAATTATAAATTGTTAAAATTAAGTACATTATAATTAAAATTTAGTTATAATAATTAAAAGACAATATTAAAAATTACAATAATAAATTTATAATAATTAAAAGTTGGTAAATATGTGTAGGTAAAGGTGGTAGTAAATTTATTAATAATAATGAATTTTATAATAATTATTAATTATTAAAATAAAAACCATTATGATAAAATTATTAAAATAAACTATTTGTGGTTACTTATCACAAAACTTATGTTAATTAATGAAAAACATGACAATAGTAATTTTTGAATTTATTTTATGTTATACATTGAGTATGGGCCTCAAGTGTAAGAAAAAGAAAAGGTTCATAGTGATAAATCTTTCTCATGCCACCTATGTAGTTAAAGGTTTCTCTCAATAGTTGAGAATTTGATGAGAAGGTTCATGGACATCTTTATTTTTACCATTTGGGATGCTCTTAATAACCAATAATAGTTTTTACTGGATTTTACTGGAATGCATTTTAAGGGTGTGTTTGGTATGCAGAACAAGATAGGACATGACACAATAGAATAGGCTTGTCTCATATTTCGCAGGCACCTATGTGGGACACGCTGGAACTAAGTGGAACAAGCCTATTCCATCCTATCCCTCTGGAACTAAGTAGAACAAGGTCTAATGTATCAGAAGCGGTCATTATTCTAGTCCTTAGCAAATGCAAAGGTTTTATCCAAGTTTGATCTTAAAGCTAGATTATGGCAATTGGGTATTCAACCAGATGATAGGCCAAAAACGGCTTTTTGCATACCAGACCATCACTATACCCTCCAAGATACATATTGCTCTTCTCTTTCACAATAATTGTCTCATGCTTAGGGGTAAACAAAATCCGACCAAAAAAAGTCCGATCCAAAAACCCCAAATCTACCCGACACATATAATCCGACTAACCCGATCTCCGAAATTTGACTTTTTGGGCGGTTACTTGGTTCGGGTAGGGTTTTCATACCCATCACGTAAACTCACCCTAAACTTGAATAAAGTCTTTTATTAATGTTTTTTTGTAACCTTTTATGTAATTTTTCAAGGTTTGAACTTTATTTTTATTAGCTTAAATGTTTATTTCATCTTTATCGTTTGAAATTTGTATTTTTGGAGTTTGAATTAATTTTAATCTTTAATGATTAAACATGAAAAACGAAACGTTAAGATCATATTTATAATCATTATATGTAATTTTAAGTAGATTTGTCATTTGATTGTTTTCCTTATTCAATACTTGTTACTTAAAATCAAGATTGAAAAGGCGTGAGGCGTGGTGTGGCAGCGTGGTCAGGCCTTAAGCCTTACAAGATATGGCGAGGACGCGGCGTTTTCCAAGGCATGAGAAATTGGAGGGTTGGAGGCGATGAGAAAAGCTTGGAACAGATGAGGAGATGAGAAAGGATGGAACATATGATGAAGGGCATATGTGGAAAAAGTACACCTCTGAACCATATGCCTTCACCCTAGATGCAAAACCATACAGAGGACCATGTCACCATTCAGAAGTTTGATTTTTGTTGCCAAACAGAAATAGCCTCTGCGCGATTCAGAGGCAGCCTCTTTATGGTTACATTAAGAGACAAACAAAAAGCCCCTAAGAATATATATTGCTACCTTGTGTCTTGCAAGCCATCATTTTAACCATATATTTGGTCATAGTTTTGTTAATACATAGATTATTATTTTGTGTTTTTGTTAATTTTCATTTAAATTGACTATTTGGTAAAAAAAACCTAAAAACTCATTAGGGGTAAGTTGGTCATGTAGGTCTTAATGGTCTTATTGAGCCCAATACACTCCACATCACACACACATACGCATGCAGTACATACCTCCATACACACAAACACATAATAAGTTAACTTTGGTATTATTGGGCTTATTAATGCATAAAGCGTCTTATTGGGTTATATTTGTTCTTGATAGACTTTAGTGGTTTTTAACATAATATAGTGGGCCTTAGTAGGATTATCGAGCCTAATACATCGCATACATACATCCATTATATACCTACAATTAAATACGTAATAAGTCATCATTGGTGTTACTAGGTTTTAGTAAGTCATGAAAGGGTCTTGTTGCGCTATACTAGTTTTAATTGGCCATACCGGTTACAATGAAGATCTTTATTCTAAAGATTATGCTTGTTGAAGGGGAGAAAATGGTATCCAGTGAATGAAGTTTGTTAAAGAAAAGAAGTTTTTGCCATTTTTGAAGAAGACTGGTAAATATTTTGAATTTAAATGGGGAGGGAATTTCATTTGAAAAAAGAGATTTGGTGAAAGCTATTTTTCTTTAAAGATAATCAAAAAGTTTTGACAATTCTGTTATAGAGAAATTGAGGATAATGTTATTTGAAGAACATTTATGTTGAATAAAATGGTGATTTCTATCCACACCCCCTTATAGGGGGTGTGAGTAGGTGTATGTGAGTGAGATATGAGGGGTTATAGGCGGGATTGCTATTCTCACCCCCCTCACTCACATAAAAATACTAGGTCTCACATATGCACTCACACCACCAACTCCCACCCCCTCTGAGGGGGTGGGGATAGAATTCACCATTATAGGAGGTGTAAGTAGGTATATATTGTGAGTGCAAGGGGCGGGAATAGCAAACCCTCATAAAATTTGTCCAAAGAGAAGATTGATGCTAAGAGAAGATCAATCAAAAAGTAAAGTTTTTGTTAGAGCATTAATTGTTATAATTTTTTGTTTTGTTGTAATCTTGAATAAGGAGGAAAATGTTATGTCTATATTTTCTATTTAAGATTATCAAAATGTAGGGAGCTAAAGTGTAAATATGGTAAGGGGTTTTACTCTTTGTAAGGAGAGTTTGACGGTGGTCGGAGAAACCGTATGAGGATTTCAAGAAGACGCTGCTGGAGATGATTTTGGAGAAAGAGATGATGGAGGCTGAGGAATTAGAGTAGCTATTGCAGTGCTTTCTAACTCTGAATTCCAGACATCATCATGCCGATATCATCGCAGCATTTCCGACCATTTGGGGGCTATTGTTTTTGTTGAATCTGCCTGCATCCATGGCTTCAATTAGCCATGGATATTGATATCAACTTGTTCCTTTTTCATAGACACGGTCGTTATTTCACAAATATAGAACAAATTAGATATGATTTTAGGGTGGTGGATGGTGTAATACTTTGGGAAGAAGATGAATGGTGTAGGGTAACTGTGGGAAGAAGATGAATGGTGTAGGGTAAGGGCCTGTTTGGCAATTGCTGAATGGTTTNTGTTGGATGATTAAGTGGTCAGAATGATTAAGAGACTCTTATGATATGGTGCAAAATGAAATATGGTGGTTTCATAATTGTTGATAATGAAATCAGGCTTTGAATGGTTAAGAGGCGTCAAGGATACAAAATCATTTAGAAGGTTTTGGAACCATTAAGAGGCAGTCCATTTTTTTACCAAACAGGATTCACCTCTTAACGATTCAGAGACTGTCTCTTAATGGAACTGTTAAGAAGTAAAACAAACTGCACCTAAGACTAGGAATTTAGGTTATCTTTTTTAATTTTAATTTCTTTTTTATCTTTTATATTTTAAAAAGGGTATAATAGTTATTTAACTATTTTTATTATTAAATCTAATTAAAAAATGATAAAAAATGATATTTGTATAAATATGATATTTTGATAGTTTAAATAGGATATATATGATATTTTTAGTTTAGGGTGAGTAAATATGATATTTTCAATCTTAATAAGGGCATATATGAAATTAACCCCTTTTTTTTTACAATTTCTAGAGATGTTGGGGGGTTTCTGGGAGTGCTTATATATCTGCTTATTTCAAAAAGCGTTTAATTACATTTTTAAATAACTAGATCTCTCTTTCTACTTCTTTAAAATTGTTTATCTACGTTTGATAAACAGATAAGGAGACCAAATAAGCAATCCCAAACACCCGGAAACAAAGCAAAACAAGTCATTAATATCTAATAAACATGTTTAGTGAGAGATAGCAACTTACCTTGAATTTTCTGTCCGAATAGCTACAAAGCCTCCTTTTTTATTAGCGGTAATACATTCGGTTGCTGATATCATTTCATAAACTCTTCCATTCTTATTTACTGAAATTAGCTGTTATCCAACAAACATATTCAATCTACGATATTAGAGCAAAACTTTGAAGAAATAATACGTTAGATTTAATAAATAAATGCAAATTTTGGGTTTTTTCTAATTAAGCTAACCTATAACAAAAGCTTTCAGTGAATTATATGCTTTAACTTCAATAAAATTAACAACAATATTAACACATAAATCATAACATTAGAAAGTAATTACCCTTCTATCGTTATAAAGAAACCCTTTGGAGAGAAGTAACAGGAGTTCCTCAGTGGATCTATAGGACAAAGGAGGCTGTACAAGATTTCCAAGCTCGACTAAAAACGAACTGTCTACACGATAGTTCTGTAGAAGAAAAAAAAATTTCATAAGTTCAACCATTAGAAAAGTTGGATCTAAATGTGATCATAGTTTTTTTTAACAATTAAAAAAGATAACTTACTTGCATATCTAGAGCAACCTCAAGTTCTTTGACAATCTCTGACATCGTTGGTCGTTCTTTACGGTTTCTGTTCAAACATCGACTTGCAATGGCTGAAAAGCTCATTAAAGAACTCCTTTCGATTTGTCTTTTTAGATTATAGCAAACAATATCATCTAGCCAATTTTCATCATAACGATTTTTCCACATAGTAACTAAATTGCCTTTTTGCTCACCACTACGACTTCCGTAACATAATCTCCCACACATTACCTCAAACAAAACCACTCCAAAAGAATATACATCAGACTCTTTTGTTAAGAAGCCCAACTCCCAATACAAAGGATCGCAATAACCAGGAGTACCAACAACCCTTGAGTAAACGTATGATTCTGGGTGGTTAGCCGATCCAAATTTAGACAAACCAAAGTCAGAAACCTTAGCGTTCCATTCCTCATCTATAAGAATGTTCGAGCTTTTAATATCTCGATGCAAAACTCTTTCTTGTGTCCCCTTGGGATCATGAAGGTAGTTTAGTGCTCGAGCAACCCCAATGCATATTTTAATACGTTGGGTCCATGTGAGACTAGCGTCACCTAAATATCGGTCGAGGCTTCCTCGAGATACAAACTCGTACCCCAGGATCTTCTCATTACCCTCATCACAAAAGCACAAGAGAGAGACTAGATTTTCATGTCTGTATTTGGAAAGCATGATGATCTTCTTCCAAAACTCGTCGGTTCCTTGGCCAAACTTAGGATCCAAGCGCTTGAAAGCCATCATAGTCCGTCCCTGTGAAAGAAGCAATTCTCCTTTGTATACGGGTCCGAATCCTCCACGCCCTATCAATTTCTCTGGATCGAAGTTGTTGGTGGCTGATACGATGTCTTCGAGGTGAACTTTGAGGTGATGGAACTCTTTCGAAGACATTTTTAATTGATAAAAATATATAGAATTTGAGAAGAATAGAAAGAGATGGTAACGATTCTAGTTGAACATAGGTTGAACCTGTTACTTTCATTGAGCTACTTAAATGGAACCATGCGCCTCTCTTTCTTTCTCTCTCATCAAAACAGATATCTAAGATTACAAAAAAAAATAAGCAGTTTTATGTGTTGGTTGACTCAATTACAAATAAACAAGCAGTTTTAATAAGCAATTCCCAACACCTCTTTAATAGACAGATCTCTAAAAGGATTTTTAAAAGTAGAAAGCTTATTTAAAACAAAGATAAACTATTATATATATAATAACTAGAAAAAGGTTCAAATGAGAAACATAACTTTTTAAGAAAACATGAGAAGCAATCTCAGCCACTCATCCGGTCAACAAAGGCGGCAATGACCGTGGTCCCGTCCTTTAATAATCTCTACCCTCACATGAATCGCGTAAATCTTCCGTGATCACGTCCACCGTAACCCAAGATGTGTGTGTGGCTGAGATTGCTCCTCGTTTTTTCTTAAATTGACATGCTTCTCATGTGAACCTCCCTCTTGATAACCATCCATGTATATAATTAATTTGGTTAGAAGATTCGATCTACATTTTTTAAATCACCACGATCTGTAATTTATTCTATAAGATAATTATGTCTGGGTTACATAAACATGTTTGTCTTGATTGGTTTGTTTCAAAGTCAATCAATCGACGCGCTTTGAACGACTCCATGGGTCCATGACGGTGATCTGGAAAAATAATTGTTTAATTATTTGCCATGCGTAGTGGTGGTGGGGTTGCAGCGGGTTCAGCTTCAGTAGGCTTATAGGTTGGGTGGGCTCCGGTACAAATTTTGACCGGCTAGCGGGCTTCAGCTAAGGTCTTCTCTCACACTTTTTTTTATTGTATTGGGTATTTGATTTGGGAGGGTTCGGGTACTAACAAAGATGGAACTAGAGGACTTATAGAGCGTTTATGGAAAAGCTGGTGTGACACAGATATGGCACAAACGTGACAGAAAACTCAGAGGGCTAAACAAAATTTGTAGACCCTCCTATTGTATATGTCGACTCTAAGTAAATCTAAGGGATAACTTGTAAATTCAATTGTTAAAGGGAAATTATAAATGGATGGTAGGTCGCTACCTACCATCCATTTATAATTTCCCTTTAACAATTGAATTTACAAGTTATCCCTTAGATTTACTTAGTAAGTATATTTTATACCTTTTAGTTTATTGTTTTTCATTTTACGTTTTTGATAGTATTAATACATATAATTATATATTAACTAAAATATATTAAAAATATGTTTTAATTTTAACAAGTTACAACATTATAATTGTCTCGTCGATACCTTCAAAATGAATCTAATATTGAATATTTTTGGATTTCATTATCTTATTATACATCATGAAATTGTTTAACATGATGAAATTATATTATATAACTATCTTTTTTACGAAACTGTTTCATATTTTGATATTTTTTCACTTAAAAATGAAATGTTTTCATATATATATTTTTCTGATGAAATCATTTTACTCTTCTTCTTATGTTGATGAAACGTTTTAATTTTCACATGAAAAGTACAAATATATGAAATAGTTAAGTTTTATCGAAAAAAATAACTATATGAAATATTTTCATCAAGTTAAATAATCTCATGATTTTTTTATTAATTTATTTAGCTAACAAAATTGACTGGTTGAACGAGTGTCATAGTCACAAACAGAGAGTTGGCTTTGATTAATGCATGAAAAGAGGTATTTCCGACTGCTAAAAGATTGTTGTGTAGATGGCACATATTTCACAATATTCTAAAACATTGTAGACCATCGATACACGAGTCTCAACCGTGGAATTTTTTTTTATTAAGCATGGTCGCAACTACTTGAATCTCCAAATGAAAAATTCTAGAAGTACCATTTGGCAAAACTTCAAGAAAAGCTGCTCATCATCCAGGTATTCTTGATATAAGATAGTTTAACCATTATTACTAAATGTTGAGTCTGAGATTACCACTGCTGAAGAATGAAGTCAATTACCACTGCTAGTAGAAGTTTCCACTGCTAGTAGTTGGTTACCACTGCTAGTACAAGATACC
>LUCG01031965.1:0-11184 GCA_001633085.1 Carthamus tinctorius | reverse complement strand
CGGGGCGGAGTTCGATACGGATTTTGAACCCAAATTCGACTCGGGGTTAGGGAAGAATCCGACTCGGATTCTCACTTAAGTCCGACTAAGCTAAAGTCCGATTCGGACTGTTTTCTCGGGATTTCCAGGTCGAGGAGTTCGATGCTGGTTCCCAAACTCACCCAAATACAGTCTAAAATCTCACAAGAATATTATTTAGGAAATCCCATGAACCATAGAAAATCCTATAATCCAATTTATCAATTACACAGGGGTAGAGTTTTACCTGGAGGTGACGAAAATGATGACGATGCTACTCTGAAAATCACACGCACTTGCATNATTAACATTCCAACACTTGGCACCTTTAGCCCCTTTTCTCAAATTAACTTGCGAAATGGTACATTGTCAGGAAACTTAACTTCTTTGGTTATTCTAAATTTCAGTTATTACATATCGTGACCTGCTATCAAAGGTCACCAACCGGTCACCCCACTCCGGCGACTTTTCCGACACTACCATCTTCTTCGGCGACTTTTCCTGCACCACCATCTTCTTCGGCAACTTTTTCGTCGATCACCATCTTCTCCGAAGACCACCATCTCCGCCACCCACTATTTTCTCCGGCGACCTCCATCAACCCTTTCGACCTCCATCTCTGTACATCGACAGAGATCTCAGCCAGAGTGATCTGTGAGTCTCAAAGGGTGTTTGGGAGTGATCTGTACATCACCGGAGACTCTCATATTTGATTCAGAGGGTGTTTGGGAGTGATCTTTACATCGCCGGAGAAGAACTTTGCATCGCCGGGAGTTATATGTGAGTCTCAGAGGGTGTTTGAGAGCTATGTACTCAGGCTGTATCCGTTTGCGAAACGGTTGATGGAGGTCGCCGGAGAAGATGGTGGGTGGCGGAGATAGAGGTCACTGAAGAAGATAGTGGGTGCTGGAGAAGATAGTCTCCGTTGTCGGTTTCCTTGACCGTCGGTCGCATACATAGGAAAGAAGATGGCTTCTCACCGGAAAAAGTCTCGCCGGAGAAGATGACCGGATGGCCGGAATGACCGGCTACCTCTTTAACAAGTTTTCCAATACATAAAACGGTAGGTTTTGAAACTTTAGTACACTAAATGGTAGGTTTTCAAGTACAATACATGCAATAGCAAAAGGTGACAACTTGGATACATTTTGGAGAACTAAACCCTTAAATGAACTCTTACTTCATATTACCTTTTTTCGAAAAAATATCAGCTGTTAATCAATCAACATTCATATCTACTTTCTTATGCACATCTCATTATTTCAATTTGCAACTTCTCATCAATGTAGGAGAGCTATAACTCAACCACCATACTTCATTTTGAGAACGTTCATGATGCACAAAAAAAGGTCATCCAAAGTAAGGTTGTTTATAAGAATGAACATAAAGTCATCGCATCCATGTTTTTTATATACACACCTCTTTATTTTTATGTTTCAACTTCTTACCAAGGTAGGATATCTACAATTCAACTACAATCTATCATTCAAAGAATACTTAATTCTCATGATGCCATCTTATTACTCTTGGGTTCTCCTTTAATGTACATAAAGATAAAGATAAAGATTATTCTTCAATATTATATTCATTTTTCAATATGGGATGATGAAAACAACATCAAAATGCTAGATTTGAGAATACTTAAATATTAAAATGTCACATCATTCTCTGGTTCTTTCCTTTATACACATAAATTTTTATAAATTTTCAACTTTTAAAAAATAGATAAACTCAATCTCAACCCACCATTTCTGAATACTCAATAATCATGGTGTCGTTTCATGATTATTTGGATCAATTATCATGGTGTCGCATCAAGATCGATTGGTTCTTTCAACATTATATTGATTTATTGATGTACTAATCGATTGATTTTTTTTATATAATAAGGTATTTTTCTTTTGGAAAATATCACCCAGAAAGGAAAAAAAAACATCCAAGTTAATCTCTTCAATCGATAAAAAGGCATCACGTCAACATTTTCTTTTCACACTTTTTTATTCCAATATTTCAACTTTTCGATTCTGTGTCCATTCCTACAGGGTTGTCTAACTTTGGATGACTTTCTTTTGCGTCATGAAAATTAAGTATTTTCAAATGATGAATTATAGTCAATTTTTAACTATCACACATTGCTGATAAGTTGAAAAATTAGAATAAAGGGGTGTGTGTTAAAAATGTGAATAAGATGTATTTACATTCATGGGTTTCCGACACACACACACACACACATATATGGAAGGAAGAACCAAAGGGTCATGAGATGACACAATAAAAATTGAGTATTCTTAAATAATGGCTTGTGATTAAGTTTTGATAATCCCACATTGGTGGAAAGTTGAAAAAAATAAAATAAAGGGCTGTGAATAAAAAATATAGACGTGTTGCCTTTGTGTGTATTCATGAGATTGACTTATACGTCTTTTCCTTTTTGGATGACATTTTCTGTAAAAGAAAAATACCATGTTATATAATAAAATCAATCGATTAATACATCAATCAATCAATATAATGTTAAAAGAACCAATCAATCTTGATGCGACAACATGAAAAGAATCATGAAGCGACATCAATACATCATGATTATTGAGTATGTACAAAATGGTGGGTTGAGATTGAGTTTTAGCTATCCCACATTCTTGAGAAGTTGAAAAATTAGAAATCTTTATGTATATAAAAGAAAGAACCATGGAGAATGATGTGGCATTTCAAGATTTAACTATTGTCAAATCTCACAGTGTGGTGGTGTTTTACTCATCCCATATTAATAAATGAATGTAACATTGCAAAATAAAGGTAGATGTAAATATGAGGGATAGTTAAATCTAATATGAGATCTAAGTATTCTTAGATTCATCATTTTAGTGTTGTTATACAAATTTCACATTAATGAGAGAGTATAAGATGGAAGAATGAAGATTGCTCCAAGAAATGGAGAGATTTAAATTTTGATAAAGGATTACTTGGCTAAATATTGTTTTTAGTAAACCCTTACTTTTCTTTTAAAAAATAATTATATAAGCAAAAATATTGATAGATGAATGTATATAAATCATCATATTTCATCAATATATATACAGAGGAAAATTCAAATGTAAACTCAATTTTGGTTGTGAACATGAGGACGAATCTCAGCCACTCATCCGGTCAATAAAGACGGCTTTGACGGGTCCCCTCCTTTAATAATCTCCACCGTCCCATGAATCGCGTCAATCCTCCATGATCGCGCTCACCGTAATAGAAGATGTGTGGCTGAGATCGTTCTCACGTTCACAACCAAAATTGAGTTCGCATTTGAACCTGACCCTATATATATATATATATAATCAAATGTTGAACTATGTCTTTTTTATTGTCTCACAAGTCACAAGAATGTTTGAAGTATTCACATTGGTTATCACACATTGATAGAAAAATGATAAATTTGGAAGAATGTGTGAGCATGTAAAAGGTGGATAAGATGTTATATTACCCTTTGCCGATGGAAAGACAATAGATTTAAATTGGAAGAAAAGGTTAATATATAAAAGTTGGATGAGATGTTTTATAAGTTTAAAAGAGTTTGTAATAACTTATATGGTTGTCTAAAAATCACCTTCTATAAATCACCTTTTATAAAATATTAATATTTTATGACTGTTTATATATAAAGAACAACCACAAATAATGAAAGACATTGTGAGATTTCAGCATCCATAAATATTGTATTTTGTTGTCATTTTAATCATCTCACAATCACATTGAGAGGTGTAAGATTGAAGAATGAATGTGGTTATAAGAAATGAGAGATGATTTTGATCATCAAAATTTTAGTTAGCGGTGGCAATTGGCGGGTTGGCGGGTTGACGGGTCACGGGTGAGCGGGTTGGTGGGTCAGAAACCTCAACCCGTGACACGACCCATTTAGCTAATTGTGTCGAGTTATTCAACCCTTACACGTGACGTGTCGTGTCACAGGTTGGCGGGTCATAAACGGGTTGACGGGTCAATGTTCAAAGTTCATACAATTCAAATAAAAACAAAGTCCAAATACAATTAAGTTCAATAACAACCAAATACAACCAAGTTCAAAAGCAACCAAATACAACCAAGTTACAAGTTCAAATAAAGCAAGTTTAAAGTTCAAAATACAAATAAACTTAGAGTTTATTAGAATTCGTAGCCTCCCTTTTGTCTTCATGAAGGTTCATATCCATTAAGTCTAAGGTTAAAAGTCGATTTTTTTAATTTCTTATTATATAAAAAATAATTAGTTTAAATATAAAGGGGTTCACGGGTCAACCCGCAAACCGGTGGGTCAACCCGTACACGACCCGTGAAATTGGCGGTTTGCAGGTTGGCGAGTCAAAAACCTCAACCCAAACCCGTTTATTTTCGTGTCGTGTCGGGTTGGTGGGTCGTGTCGGAAATTGCCACCCCTAATTTTAGTTGGCTATATATGTTCTTGGCCGACCCTCATTTTTCCAAAAGGTATATGACTATAATTTATAAACATATACAGATCAACAACTTATGGAACAATATGTCAATTTTTGGTATTTTATAACGTTGACTAATTTTAGTCGAACCTTTTTTTCCGTTCGTAACAACAATAATGATATGGGTGTGCGATATTTCGTTTGAGTTCTAAATAACATAACAATAAACTCTTTGTAACAATAATTGGTTATCAATATATGAAAAATGAACAACTTATGGAAATATATTCTTCGGCCAAGAAAAATTAACCGTAAAGTTACTTTTTATTTTAACTCCGTCAACTAGTTACTTAAAATATTTATCGCTATCCCGCAATGCACAGAATACACACTAGTTAACAACTTATAGAAGGTTATCGTGTTCATTGACCGAGAAGAGATGGTCAATTTGTGGCGACTTATAATGTTGGCTAATTTTAGTCGAACTCTTTAATTTATTGGAAAAAATATATTTTTTTCAAACCCTTCGTAACAACAATAATGATACTAGTGTGCGATATTTAATTCGTTAAATTCTAAATAACACAACAACAAAATTATTACCGATATATTTCAAACTCTTTGTAGAAATAACTGGTTATCAGTATATGAAAAATGAACCACTTATGAAAATACATTCTTTGTTTTTATTTGTGTCAGTAATTGTTAACTGAAAAATTACGTTTTATCTCAACTCCATCAAATGTTTACTTTAAAATATTTATCGCTATTGTACAACGTACGTACGGGGTAGACACAAGTTTTGTTCTAGTAAATCTACAACTTCCAAACATCATTTAACAAGTAAGTTGCTTGACAACCTATGGATCATTGACAAGTGGCATCTCATCATGTCAAATGATGTATTAATTCCGTGTATTGATTTTTGAAATATCGGTCTGTGTTTGTGGGTCTTCAAGATGGCCAATTGGTTGTGCACACTAAACATGGCCTAGTTCATCACTTTCAAATACATGTATGTAACATGTTCTTTATATTCAAAAAATAAATTGCATTCTACAGTCAGTCTTGCAATTCAGCGATATTTGACCTGTTTTGTCCGGTTTTCATTTAAAGTATGTACTATATATAGGACCTATATTCCACGAGAGTGATTGGAATGGTGAGCAGAGTGAGTCTCAAATCTTCACTTCCAATCTACAAATCCTTGATCAATCCCACATAAGAATCGTCCAATTAAAACGCTCAGAGCAATAATAAATACTTTAAAATCACTAATGTTATATAACATAGACTAATATAACCATTTCAGTACCAAAGTAAATCAATTTTGTTCCAAATACAATACCATGGATAAACCTTTTTTGAGGTATCCTCTAGCGGTTGAACTTGTTGAGCTTGCACCTCTATTGCCTTTGAGGACTTCTTCAACTCAGACAGAATTTCTTTTATCTCCTTTTCGCTGTAGTCAAGTCCAAACTTTTTTGACAACCAATCCTTCATCTTCTAGATTTTGGTATGTTGGCATGGATTTTCGGATTTTGTTGAATGCAACGAAGAGATCATCAGAGTCTGAATCAGAGAGCTCAAAGTCTGTATTCGGCAGATAGGGAGGGAGTCTTCTGTGGCTTTTTCCTTGCCTTTCCTCGAATAGGTGCTTCAGAAGGCTTACCTCTCGAGAAGAGTTGTTATGTAAAGGACACGATCTACAGAGCCCTGGAAGTTTTGATCTTCTTAGTTTTCTCCCCCTCATGGTGATCAGGGTTGTTGCCTTCCCGATCATCATGCCCTTGTGGCTTTGCAGCTTCTGTGGCGCACGTCAGAGCGGCTCTATGATGAAGTCATCGAAGCTAACTGTTGGTGGTTTCCTTCAGATCCTCGATAGTCTTTTGTGCGTGCAGTACCATATCATTCACTTCTACATTTGCTCGGAATTTAAGTAGAGCCACATAAGTCTTTAGGTTGTCTTTAAACTTCTTTCCTTCTTCAATTAGCTTGGATGTAGTTGTGCACATGTCGGTGACTATCTCAAAGTTGGTAGACTTGATGGAGTCGACAAAGAGATCAACCATCTCTTGAAAGTCTCTCCATGTGGCGAGATGGTTGACATTTGCCTTTGCAGAGGTAGAAGCCTGACCAAGGACCATGGCATTGTTGACCATGCCCTTGATATCATTTTTGAACTCTGAGTAATCATAGTAGCCAGCAATAGTCACATCTGCGACACACTTTCCACCATCATCTATCAGATCAACTTTGAGATTCTTCAGGGCTTCTGGCTAAGAGGATATGGTAGATAAGGCTTGCCTAAGATCATCTTCTGTTGTAAAGGAGGTCTGAAGAGCTTCAACTTTGAGTGAAAGACTTGAAGTTATTGAAGTCAAAGCCTTCAGAGCCTTTGCATTGGCACACAGAGCCTCTTTGATCAACATGGTAGAGGAGTTGGTGATAGATTTTTTCAACTCATCCAACTTAGAGAATACTTCTGTAGCAAAGGACTTCAAATCCTCCTTTATCATAAAAGTACTCAGAGGTACATCTGAACCAACACATGGTTCAGATTGATCTACAAAGTGAGTGGCGCCCTTAGAGACTGGTTTGATGAAGTCTTCTCGGGACTTCCTCCGGATCCTCGAATTCCCTTAAGAGGGGCTTCTACCAGAGTTCGGTCGACTTTATGCTGTGGGGAAGGTTCAGAGCCAACCTTAGTGAATGTTCTAGATTTACTAAGTCAGTGTTCCTCACTTGTACCTCTGAAGCACGTTTGAATGTACGCTCTAGTGTAGAGGCAACATATGCCTCTGTGTACAGTGGTGTCTTGTCCATGGGCAAATGGACAATTATATACTTATCTTCAACCTTTTGAGAGGATGAAGAGAGAGAGAGAGAGAGGTACCTAGCAGAATAATCTGCAGAGGATGAAGAAATATCTTCAATGAAAGGTCCCTCTAGAATAGGGCTTTCAGATATGTGGGTTGCATTAGGTATGGGTTTAGGGGATGTGCCTTTGGCATCTTTTGCTCCATCACTCTCTTCTTCTACTATCTCTACATTCCCTAAAAGCTCCATCCTCTTCACTCATTGTCATCCCTTTGACATCTATATCCTTCATAAGAGGAGGTGCATCAAAGTTGTCTTCTTCAGCTTCATTTTCACTGAAGAAGACATTCTCCTCCTTACTTTGTTTCAACCCAGTCACGTCCACCATCTTTCCCTTCACCTTCTCAGATTAAGGTTACCCTATAGCCACTTGTCCTATTCTAACTGCAGTGGTTGGGGGTCCTTAGAGACCTCTTTGTGTTGTTTAGAGGTACCTTCTACCATTTTAGACTTCTTCTTTCTCTGTAGAGGCATCTCTGAAGATATTTGTTCTATAGGACTCGTTTCTGCGATGACCACCTCTTTGGTTATAGCTTTCCTCAGCTTCCTCTTCCTCTTTCGCTTTTTAGCAGAGGGAGGATTGACTTCTTTTGGGGATGGGGGTGGAACCTTTGGCAATTGAGGTTCTTAGACCACCTTTTTGCTCTTCTTCTTCTTTTTCCTCTTCTCAGCAGAGGATGGACCTTCTTCTTCTACAGGTCTCTTCTTGGTTTTCTTTTTCTTTTGCTTCTTTGGGATTTCCTCAACACTATCTACACTCAAAGGCTTATTTTCCTCTCTCACCTCATTGGCCTCTGTTGGCCCCTCCTGTATGGATCCTATGACAAAACCTATGCGTGGGGGGGTGATAGGGACCGGTTCTGGTGTCCCGAACCCACAAGTATACTTCGACCTAGTTTGCTCTATGGCATACTCCAACATCTTATTTGGCAGAGGACGGGGGTTACGGTATCCGTTTTCATGAAGCGTTGGGGTGAAGTCCCTCATCTCGTACATTTGTGCATAGTGCTGCACATTTGGAAGATCTGCCAAAAATTTATCTCCAAGCATCAGGGCTATGAACCTTTATAGGACTAAGTTGGGTTGTTTCTTGATCTTGTCCTGAGCCACGAACTTCTGGTGAATGAGGCTCACGATGTCGGTGTAGATGAGTGAGGCAAAATCCAATGGAAGGTCAAAGTAAATTCCATACATAATGGACATTATGGAGTGGCTTGTTTGGTCATGGCTTCCCACCTTGCTAGTTAGGGTTTTGGTTAGGAGTGAGAACACTGTGTTCCACAGAGGAGGTAGTCTCTGTCTGCGGAATTTGGTTTGATTCTTAATGGGCTCAACATAGCCAAGAAACTTCAAAAACTCTAGAAGTTCTGCCTCAGTGGGGTTGGGTGAGTAGCGTTTCAGATTCAGGTCTTCAATGGTTGGAAGTTGAAGAGCTTCACGTAGTTGGTCTACGTCGAAGGCGAAGTGGAGAAAATCATCCACGTTAGGATGAGTAGCATAACCAAAGATGCATATTCCATGGTCATCAAGATTGACCACACTTGCACTGAGAATATATTGAGAGATGTAAGTCTCAGGTACGTCATCTCTTCTCATAGCGTAGTTTAGGCAATGATTTTGGAGTACCTGAATCAGGGTGTTTGCTATCGCAGGATAGCCAGCAACATTTAAGGTAGCATAGTAGTTATTGGGTTTTCGCTTCAGGGTATAGGTGTGGTAGTTGTGGTTCAGGAATGAGATGGCGTTCGTTGATGGCACATTACTTTGTTCCACATATTGGGATGGAGCGGCACGAGAGGCGTTGAAGCCTTGAGAATGGTTTGGTGTAGTAGCCATTTGAGGATATTAGCTTTAGGAAATAAGTTGCAGGTTTCCCCGGAGTTCTTGAGAGGCTTTTGTGAGCATATAGGAAGTAGTGAGGGGATGAAGGGTTATTTATATGAGAGGGAAAAAGGTTATTTGAATTTAGAATGATTTTAAATTTGTAATAGGTGAAGGTCATGAATACGGGAGGCTCAAGATTGAAACTGTTTGGTATACAACCTCTTAGAGTGTGCCACGTGTCTCTGAGTGACGCACGATTGATGACGTGCACCCCATTTATCTGACATGCGCTGACTTACTTTTACCCTTATCCTTTAACCACTCACACCATATTAGTTAGAAAATTCACAGAAGTTAGATTCCTTTGAGGCTCAAGGGTCACAGAATCTCTATGATATGTGCAGGGCCTTCTTTGATTTCACCTTTTTATTTACCTAAACATCTGAAAATCCGATAAGAGAATGAGGAATTTCACAGAAGTATGATTTTGCAAATCCTCTAAGACAAGTCACAAATTCTGAAGATGCAAGTTCTGAGAAAAACTTAAAAGATTTGCATTTCTCATTGTTTTATCTTTTGAGAATAGACTTTGCTTTCAGGACTTCCCCTTGAAGAATGCGTACCTGCAAAACTCCCCTTAGGAATAAGATCCAAGTGATTCATTTTACAAATAAAGAACAAAATATTTACAGAGGTTCTGAGCTAATGCTTAGGGTTTAGCATGCCAATTTTGCTCACAAGAAAAGTAAATCATTTCTCATTGAGAGCCTTGTGAATAAATCAGCAAATTGAAATTCAGAGGTAACAAAGTTCATCAATGTTGCCTTCTTCAACATGATGTTTGAGAAAATGATACCTGATACCAATGTGCTTTGTTTTTTAGTGTTGCACATGGTTTGCAGAAATGGCAATGACACTTTTTGAGTCACAGAGGATGGGAATTTTATTGGTCAAGTAGCCATAGCATATGAGTTGAGTCTTCATCCACAGAACTTGATAGCAACAACTTGATGCAGCTACATAAAGTTCAAACAACCACCACTTACAAGGTTTTTACGAAGCTTAGGGACAAACAAAACATCATAAAGAAATTGTTTTTCCTCAACCATCATGTTTAACCTTGCCCTTGTCACTTTCTTGATCACGGAGAGATTTCTCAATTCATATGTGACTACCGAGTTGCACTAGAGACAACTCCTCCTTTTGGTGTTTCAAGGTATGCTTGAAATCCACCACTTATAAAAATAAAATATTAAAATATCGCTAATGAGAAACTTTTGCTAGAAGCATCATCGGCAATGTACTTGGATTCAAGATCGTTCAAGAGTTGTTCGCACTTTCCACGTTTTGATAGAAAACAAAGAGAGAATCAGACATACTTTTGAGAATGTGACTACGACATATGTAGTCGTCGTTTTCCCACTTACAACGCCTTCTGATCTCATCAATATACATGACTTAAGGTTCAAGAAAAAATAGAGAAGATAATTAGAGGATATCCTCAATTAATTCCAAGCTTAAGGCTTAAGAAAATAATCTAGAATATAACTAACAAATATAAAAGATATCCCCAATTAATTATCCAGAGAATAATTAATTAAAATCAACAGTTATCCAAAATTCCAGCCAGGCTCGCGGCGCGAGCCCTCAACCTCGCGTCGCGAGTTGCCTATTGAAATAATCCATCTTTGTCACTCAATTCTATCACGTTGCGTATACAACCTCGAGATCACAAGATTCAACAAGGGGTTCACTCGCATCGCGAGCCCCTATCTTCGTGTCGCGAAATACCTTCTGGAAGTAAACCACTTTTGGTTATTGAATGCCAACCAATAGCCATCACACTCGCTACCCGCGAGGCGTTCCTTAAACCAAACCAAGTACAAACATCGTTTCGTATACAAGCGTACACTCCGCGTCTGCTGACTTGATCAAAACTATGTTTGACTCCATTGATAACCCATACGTCCCATTACACTAAAACGAACCTGGTGAAACTAAAATCACCAACAATTAATAACTTTGGGTTTAAAAAATACAATTA